>JBBPFQ010000096.1:1083826-1094376 GCA_037974815.1 Kaempferia elegans | reverse complement strand
ATTGGCCAGTGTGAGTTGATTAATTCAAGTCAAACCTAACATCCGGATAACCATGACCTGTTGGGACTCCTCATGCCTAGCATTTGGTCAACCGTGACCTGCTAGGACTCATCACCAAGTGTTCGGTCAACCCTTTGATCCACCTAGACTTTCCTTCACGTGCCAAGTATCCGATCAACCTTGACCCACATGGACTTACCGTCTGATGCCATGTCTCCAGTCCTCCATGACCCACTTGGACTTTCCAACACCAGATGTCTGGTCAACCTTGACCCATATGGATTTTCAATGCTTGGCTTCATTCACCAGGACCAGACTTCACTTACCTGAATTTTTCAACTGTCTTGCTTCACTTACCAGGACTTTCACCAGGCTTAACTCACTTGGACCAGGTTTCACTCACTTAGATTTCCCCCTACTTGACTTCACTCACCAAGGCTTCCACCAGACTTCACTCACCTGGATTTTCACTTGCCTAGCTTTATTCACCAGGACTTCCACCAGGCTTCACTCACCTAGATTTTTTCATGTCTGGCTTCACTCATCAGGATTTCCACCAGACTTCACTCAGCTGGATTTTCCTATGCCTCACTTCACTCACCAGGACTTTCACCACCAAGTATTCGGTCAACACTGACCTACTTAGATTTCCTTCTTCTGCCAAATTTCCCATTGAACTTGCCCTTGCCTAACCTCCAGTTAGGACTTCTCAGTCAAGTATCGAGTCAACCTTGACCTACTTGACTTCTGTTCGATAATCTCCTAGATAGACAATCACACACGTAATTTCCATCTATTGTCAAACCTCGAAACTACTCAAGCTTCGTCAAATAAGACAGCCTGACCCAGGGAAAATTGCTCCAAGCAATCTCCCTAATACATTGTCAAACATCGAAACTTGAAAGCCAAGCTTGACCGAGGCTTGTCCCGTCAATAAGGTCAATTTGACCGGGGACATTGCACCAACAAAGGTTGCATAAGAAGTATTTGACCACGAGTAGTTGAATTAGGATCATTTAGGCCATAAGAAATTGCATTACCTTTCCTATTTTTTCTTGTTCCTCTACTTTCTTCATGACACCACAAGTGCAAATTGAAAGATTATTATAAGAAGAAAATTCATCTCACGTGCCTTTTAATTTAGTAAAATAGACTGCATGCAATAGTACACATAGAACCTTATTGTACGAAGTCTCCCTCAAATTGAAATATTCTAGGCGCATTATTTTGGGAGAATCTTAACTTCAAATCAATCCAAACTTCAACAGCTGACTAAGCATAAATCACACTATTGGCAAAATCAGATTCATGTCATTGCAACTTATCCATGGGAGAAAAGTTTAACTAGTAAATGTTGGTTTTTTGATGCTTTCGTTGATAAAATCTGTTTTATTTTTAGCGTTGAGAGCTATACTCATTGAAAAACTCCAAATGTCATAGTGGTCACTATTCAAATGTTTAGCGACCAAAACGATACTTAAATGATCCAAGTGTTGAAAAATAAATGAACCAGAAATGTCAACAATATCGTGTCCTTTGACTTTGTTTAATTAATTAAAAGGAAATTGAATACATCATATTGGACAGATAAGCTTCCAGAAACAAATTGCTTCGAGATATATATATATATATATATATAGAAATCTGAGAAAATATTCTTGCTCATCAAATCACATATAAAACTTTTTACAATATATATACAAATTGACTAAAAAAATATAATAATAAATATTTGACATTTATTACAGCAAGATAAATAAGGAAAACAATGAGCTGGTTAAATCAAGGAAAATGTAAAATTTGATTGTAATAAGAATCAATCTTTTTCAAATAGCATATTCCAATATGACAACAGTATGATAAAATTTAAATACAATGACAAAACATAATACTAGTATACATATTTAAGATGTTTTGAAAAACTCTCCTACATCAATTCTCACAGTGTTACTCCTCATCACTTTCTTGAAAGGGATAAAATTTATTATGAAAAATTTATCAAACAAGATTGCTCTTTACAGATTTAGAAAAACATACCTTATTTTTAATTACAAAACTCTTAAATTTATCTAAGAGAAATAAATCTCAAGAGCAAATTCTCTTACAATTTTAATAATGAGGCAACCAAATGGTTATACATAATATAATAATTTGTTATCACTTTTACTTTGGCAGATGTGGCACTAAATAACTAGTATATAAATCACTTAGCTAAAAATGAAGAATACGTTTGGTTGGCTTAAGAGACCTTCAAAGGGATTGACTAACAAAATTAGAACTCCAAGTATTTGACATAACATTTAATATCTATACATTAATAAATTTACATTAATTTACGTTATCTAAATATTCATAATTAAAAAAGACATATGAAATAAAATAAGTTTGATAAACAGAAATAGAAAAGGGGAAATTAATAAATGAAATAGTGAAGAGTATCACATAAATTTAACCTACCAACCTAGTTAACAGTTATATACATATTAATAGGGGTGATTAAAAGATCAGTTAAACTATATTAACTGACTGAATGGATAGAATTTGGAAGTTAGGTTTGGTTAATTCAAATTTTCAAAAAAAAATTAAAAATCTTGATTATTTTGGTTTATACGACCAGGTCTCAATTTTAAAATCTAAAAATTGATTAATAAAATCAAACCAACATAAATCGATTACAATATTATAAATAATTAACTGATATTTACTAGATCGGTGTTAAAAAAAAATCGCTTAAATGATCTTGATTTCCAACTTGACCGTCTAATAGTAGCTAACTGATGTTGCACATCGGTCAATTGATAAAAAAAAAAGATTTGGTTGATTTGATAGCAATTAATTAATTTTTTATCATTTCGATTTATTTGATTTTTGTTATAAAGTTTGATCGGTTTGGTTTATCCAAAAAAAAGTTTAGTTTGTTCGATTTTAATTTAATCGGTTCTATCGGTTTGATTATTAACCGATTGTTCATCCCTACCCATGACAATCATAAATGGGTGACTAAAAATACAATAAATATTTAATTGGTAATTTTCTAAAAGCGAGTTAGCCTAGTTGGCATTAAAAACAAAATGTTAGTTACATTTGACATAAACATAAGTAATACTTATTTGCGGTTTATTTTAATCTACGTGGTAGATAAAAATTGGAAGCTTATGGTTAACAAATTAATCTAAAAATATATACGAAAAACTTGTACATAGCTAAGGAAACGGACAATGACAACACATAAATCATGTAGGACTTATCCAAAAATATCCCTCTATATAAAGCTCCAAGAGGGTGGAAGGATGATCGTGTGTGATGTTAATTATCACAATGACGACGACAACAAGAACTTCATTGTTACTATTCATTGTTTGTTTTTTAATTTCTCCATCCTTAGCAGCAAATGTTACCTATGATGGGAGAGCAATTATCATTAATGGAGAAAGACGAGTTCTCATCTCGGGTTCAATTCATTATCCACGCAGCACTCCTGATGTAAGTTCTATTACATTAATGTCTCACATGCAAACTTTTATTTTTAATATTATTTTAAATTCTGCATAAAAGCTTAACCATTTAACTTAGTAAATATGGTGAAATATTATACATAGAATATTTTCTTAAATAATTATACAATTAAAATAAACATTTAAGCTAAAAAGTTATTAAGATGATATAATTATTTTAAGATGCCATATTACTTAGCTCCCTTTAGCCATGAACAAATATTGACAAAAAGTTTTAGCGTGATATAATTTTTTCCATTGTTTGTATTTATGTTTGATATTTCCATTGCATATCAACTCAATTTTCAATATAAGCAAATAAATTGAATAATTAGGTCCTTCCCACCAGCCTTGTCCTTTCGATCCAACATATTTTGCATATGCTAAAGTGACATGTTTTGATAGATTTTCCTTTATTTCTTTCAGATGTGGCCAGGCCTCGTCCAAAAAGCAAAGGAAGGAGGACTTGATGCCATTGAGACATATATCTTTTGGAATGCTCATGAGCCTACCAAAGGAGAGGTTTAATTTCTAACTACCCTTATTATGATGCATCATGTGCCTATATTGCAACTGTGATAATTTTTCTCTACCAAAGGAGAGGTTATAACCTTCCTAACCTTTGTCTATTTTTCTCTACTCCCAACAGTACAATTTTAATGGAAACTTGGACTTTATCAAGTTCATCAAGATCGTTCAAGATGCAGGCCTGTTTGCAATTCTTAGAATCGGACCATATGTTTGTGCTGAATGGAATTATGGGTAACCTAAACAACTTCATTTGCATAATATTGTTTCCATGCATGCATGTATCATGCTAGAATACATGAACATTGTTTTGGCTCCTCTCAGTGGGTTTCCTGTATGGCTACACCAAATTCCAGGAGTCGAAATGAGAACTGATAATGAAATATTTAAGGTACTCTTATGGATTTAGCTTGACACTTGAATTCAACTCTTGTTAATTAGATTGCGTCTTTATATTACCATCTAATATTATTGTGTAGGTTGCAATGCAAAATTTCACCACTTTGATTGTGAATATGGTCAAAAATGAAAGTCTCTTTGCATCACAAGGTGGACCGATCATCTTATCCCAAGTATGTACTGAGAAAAGAAAAGAAAACACTTCCGAATGTTTTTCTTTCAATTCCATGTCTTCTTCAAACTTCTACCTACATTTTCAATATATTATGTATATAGTTAACTTAGAATAGTAACTATCTTAGACAAATTAAACTTGAATAAATACTATAAAATTATTAGTTAATTTGATCAGTACTTACTTTGTCATCTCTTATACCTTTTGTATGAATGTTGCATGCAATGCCTTCTAAGCATTATTTTCATTATCATTGAAAGACCAAATAAGCTTGTGGCATGTACTTCTCAGATTGAAAATGAGTATGGCAACATCATGGACAAGTACGGATCTGCTGGGAAACGATATATCCAATGGTGTGCAAACATGGCAGAATCACTTAATATAGGTGTGCCATGGATAATGTGCCAACAAGCGGATGCCCCACCTCCTATGGTAAATGCATGCATATAATTCTTAAATATTTCAATTTGATGGCATCGAGGACTAAAATTTTATTATGAATTATATTAGCTAACTTCTCTCTAGCTCACAAGTATCTTTATAATAAGGTAAATGCTAAAATTGTATGTACAATCTTGAAATCAAGATCATTTTAATTTGAATAATCAATAGGTGCAATATTTATCTTGACAAAAAAAATTTAATTCATTTGGTGTAAATTGCATATGTTTTTTTCTCCTTCTTAATAGATAAACACATGTAATGGTTTCTACTGTGACAAGTTTACACCAAATCGTCCGACTAGCCCTAAAATGTGGACAGAGAATTGGACGGGATGGTAAGTTTAGTTATTATTATTATTATTATTATTATTATTATTATTATGACTATTGCACTTATTAAATAATATATGAAATAAATAAATGGTGAATTTCTTAATTAGGTTTCAAAATTGGGGGCAAAGTAAACCACATAGGCCTGTCGAGGACATAGCTTATGCAGTTGCATCCTTTTTTGCATCCGGAGGAACATTGCAAAACTATTATATGGTTTGAAATCTATAACTAATGTTTCATTATTGCTCACTAACTTACATTAGCTCCTCAGACATCTTAATTTCTTTTCAATATTTTCTTGAATTCATGTGGTAATTAATAGCATAATTATTTTCAGTATCACGGAGGAACAAACTTTGGTCGAACATCAGGTGGCCCATATATAATAACATCATATGATTATGATGCTCCTCTAGATGAATATGGTATATATAAATTTCATTACTCCATTTCCATAAAAATTTATTATCCAAAAGTCAAATTATTTTTACCTGATTCAAGACATTGTTAAAAATTAGAGACAATTGCACGATTCTTTTCTTCTCATAAATATAGGGCATATAAGGCAACCAAAGTGGGGACACTTAAAGCAATTGCATAATGCCATAAAAATAATGGAAAAGGTTCTCGTATATGGAGTTGCTAATACCACAAACTTTGGAGCTGGATTAACAGTAAGTCTACTTCATTCTTCATACATAAGATAATATTTCGTCTGTCTTGTTCATAAAAAGTAATGCTATACTACTAAATTGCAGGTGACGAAATACATTGCAAATGGGATTAGTGCTGGTTGTTTTTTGATAAACGCTAATCAATCAAGTGATACCAACGTGACATACAACGGAAAGACATTTTTTGTCCCTTCCAAGTCTATCAGTGTCCTTCCTAATTGTGAGAAAGAAGTGTATAACACTGCTAAGGTAATATTTAGGCATCTTTTGAAAAGCTAACGTGTTTGTAATTGATGATACATTTAATTAACATTTGTAACAAAATATATGAAAGAAATTCATGAGAAGTGGAATTATTATTTATAAATAAATCAAACTTAGTTACATCTTTCAATGTTGAGAGATAATTAGATTTTTATTCTTAAAGTCTACTCTAAAGCAGGTGAATGCTTCAACCACTTTGATAGTCACAAAACCTACTGAATCAATTTTCAATTGGACATGGCGATCTGAGAAACTGACAACTTTTCATGAAAAGGGATTATTCTCTAACAACTCTCTATTAGAGCAGATCCTGACTACTGGTGATACTAGTGATTTCCTATGGTACATGACTAGGTAATTGGTTTTTACATCAATTAAATCAATTTTATTAAGTTTCCCCATAGGATTGAAAAATATGATAATTTACTTGTGCAAAAGAGAATAAAGAACTCTCTTTTGATTTGTCCCTTTCTGAGCCATTGTAGGTGACTTAACTATGATTTATTCATCCACATATTACAGAATTGATTTGAGCAAGTTTCGCCAATATTGGAGAAAGAAAATGAAGCTTCATGTTAATACAAAAGGGCATATTATTCATGCTTTTGTCAACAAGCACTTTATAGGTGATCATTCTTTGCTAGTTTATTCTTAATCTTATATGGTGTTCTACTAATAATCTCCATCATTGAAGTTTCATATATTCCTTTAGTGATTAATTATTGAATATAATTGACCATTATTTCTAGTTGTCTAAATCTTAGATTTGTAAAGTGATGCAAAAGGTTTTTGATTAAATATTTATTTATTTTTCACATTATTAATGATTACTAGCTAGGGTGAAAATTTTAGAAAAGAATCTAATGAAGTTTATCAACCAGGGTCCCAATATGTTGTGAATGGAAAGTATGAGTTTGTCTTTGAGCATACAACAAAAATGCGAAAAGGGCACAATTACATAGCCCTTCTTAGTTCTACAAATGGACTTGCGGTTTGTATTTCTTTCTATTAAATATGTTTTTATTCTATATCATTTCTTATATTCAACAAGATATTTTGTTAATATATTTGTCAAAATATATGAAAAGATGACATTTCTCTTTTTCAAACAATTGTGATCACACTTCCAACACTTGAGACATTGCGAATTAAAATAGTTTGTGTGGGTGGGTTGGGTGGTGATATTCTAATATTTTAAGATATTCTTGTTTATCTTAGAATAATGCATTTTAAGATAAAGATTGTATCTCAATATTACTTTTTAAAAAGTTCCTTATTTTGGTTTTACAATATCTTTGTTTTAATGGAAAAAGCATTATTTTAAGACCATTAATCTTATTTATTTTATATTTCTTCCAACTAGTTCTTGGAATTAAAACTTTGCTAACAATATTATATTATGTTTGTTGCACTGGTTAGAATTATGGAGCATATTTTGATTTACAAAGGGCCGGAATCGATGGTGGTCCAGTCAACCTTATTGGATATGGAAATGCAACAATCAACTTGACATCAAACACATGGACATACAAGGTACCATCAAGAACATATTTTAGAAGATTCATTTAAAAATTGTACTGTATGTTACAAAAATTCTTAAAACCATTCTAAAATTGTTCTAAGATTGGGTTGAACGGAGAGGAATTGAAATTGTATTTGCCATCACAACAACAATGTATCAAGTGGTTTTCTTGTCATCTACCTATTAATAGACCGCTTACATGGTATAAGGTAAGATATTTTAAGTCTTTCTATTAGAATCACAAATTTAAATTGTAATTTTAAATTGTCTTTGTTGAACTACTATATTCGTATACTTAAATTTTTTAACATTTTTTAATTATAATTATGAACTAGTTACTCTTTTTATTATCCCAGACTACATTTGAGGTTCCCGAGGGAAATGATACTTTGGTACTCGATATGCAAGGGATGGGGAAAGGGTATGCTTGGGTGAATGGCCAGAGCATTGGTCGATATTGGCCATCCTACATTGCTGATGATGAAGGATGCGAACCTTGTGATTACAGATTCGACTATGACTCAAATAGATGCAGAACTGATTGTGCAAAGCCTTCTCAAAGATGGTAAGTGTCTCAATCCTTGTAATTTTGGATACTTAAGTTTTATATTACATTTAAATTTTGTGAAATTATGGTTGAAAGTCATATTTATTCCCTAAAACTTCATTGTGGATATTTATAGGTTTGTGGAATAGTAAACTCTAGTAAAAGGAATATTCTATTGTTAGACAAATTTTCTTAATTACCAACTACTACTACTTTTGAATAGTCAAAATTTGATCGTGTCAAATATTGTATTCACCCCTCCCTAAAGCTACACATTAGAATATGAAAAGAAATTCAACTATATGTTTATATTTTAGTGAGTTTCTTGATAAGGTGAAAGTACCTTCACATTGGTTCCTTAAACTATTCCATCTTAAATTATCATACACTTGAGAACTTACTTGATTTTTTTTGTTTCTCATTATATTTTGTTTTCAGTTTATATTGATATGAATTGTTTATGAAATTGAAAAAATAATTCTTAAGAAGAAAATGTGGATATTAATTCGGGATGTACCTCTTCTTGTGCAATGATTTTACATTGATCCTAAGATCACAATTTCAAATAGGTACCACGTTCCCAGATACTTCACAACCAAAGGGCTCAATACATTGATCTTATTTGAAGAATTTGGCGGAGATATATCCAAAATAAGTCTCCAAAAAGTGTCCGCTGTGACTGTATTTTGAGGCCTATTTGCAAAAGGATAATGTGATGCTCTTGATGCCATGTCAATAACAAATAAGGTAAGAAAGATCTTAGCAATAGCATAATTATAATATGGATATATCTACAAAATTAAGTAATAGATGATCAACATTTTGTGATTGCAGGCATGTATTTCCCAAGCTCGATGCTCAATCGATGTTACAAAGAGCGCTTTTAATTAAATTTAGTGGATGGAATAATCCTAGCAAATTAAAAGAGCAGTGGTGCAAGCAAGATGTCGATTAGTTGTTTAATTTTCTTTGATTTTCAATATGAGGATGCTAAATTCGGAATCCTATTGTACATTAATACCCAACCATATTGAATTCCTTAAATAAAATTTCTTATTACTAAATTTGAGATGGATGTCTAAGCCAATGTCATTGTTTACGCTCTTTGAATAATATATGGAAGTGGTATACATCACTATATATATTAATTGAGAACTTAGTACGTTAAATGCATGTCATAATCCATCTTGATTTGGTTAAATTGTATAAGTGCAATGGTTATCACTAGTTGTTAAGATTATTTCACCTATTCCATTGTTGGGCCATTAATTGGTTAATTTGATTTAATATATATGAAATAGCTTGATGGTTGTTTATCACTACTGCATCATCATTTTCTAACCTTACAAATTATTACTTTAAATTTACACTACATCACCATATTTTTTCGGCATTGGGAGCACCACATTAATTGAACCTAAATTTTAATATATAACTAAGTTTAATGTTATATGTTGTAATGATAAATGTTGTCAAGTGTGCAGGTATAGATTACTTGACAATAGGTGAAGTTCTGGTTGGGAACCAAATAATAACTAAGTCCTAGTGGGACTAGAAAACTTAAGTCCTAGTTGGAACCATGTAGAGGTAAAGTACTAGTGGGCTAGGCGGTCGAAAACCTAATAGGGTACCAAATAAGAAAACCCTAATTGGAAACTAAGTGAATTCAAGTCCAAGAGAAGTTGATTGGGAGCTAAGATCTTTGAACTCAAGTCCAAGCAAATCAGCTAGCTGGGAGGTGAGTCTTGGTAAACTAAATCTAGATGGGGTTACCTGGAGCTGAACATCTAGTTAAGGTACATACAAGTAACGTAAGGATATCCATCATACTCATTACACATAAAAATTATAGGGAAGCACTTATTCGATGATTCTAGATAATCGGAAGGAGTTTCAAGTGAATGGCTGGGGACAAACCTTGACTAACAGAGTCGGGAGGTTCTAGGTGATCATAGTGAGGAACATGATGACCTCGGTGTTTGGGCTACTGAAGATGGCTTCCAAGCGACTGGTCGAGAAGTTTATCCAGCAATCCCAGCGAGCTAGTCAAGAACGGAATTTGGCCAAGCTCTAGTCGACTAGAGGGATTCCATTCAACCGGTACTCATAAAGACAAAGTTTATCTATCGGATAAAAGTTGCAACTATGTTAGTATTATCAATCGATCG
>JBBPFQ010000096.1:1051008-1069627 GCA_037974815.1 Kaempferia elegans | reverse complement strand
CAATCCATAACATGTCAAGTACCGTCACAATCAAACTAAAACTCTAGAATTTCTCCACCACCAAAGGTCAAGTTATTTCTCTCTCTTCCTTCTTGCACTCTTTCTCTGTTCAACACAACCAACATTCGATTGTCTAGATAATTCACTATACAAAGTCAACTAGTGCTTAATCTACAGTCCCTGTGCATACAATAATCTTTTATATTACTAATGACGATTTTGTATACTTACAGATCATAACAGTTTCATGACGGGACATTGGGAATTAAATTGGCAAGAAGAGACCTCCTCCAATCTCAATTCAACAACATCAAGCTTGAAAACGGAGAAAAGGTATCCATGTTACATTCTAGAATTAAAGATAGTATTAATAGACTAACAAGTGTAGGTGTGACACTTTCAAATCGGGATATGATGAAAGCCATCAATGACTTCCCAAGAACCTCCACATGGATGTCAATAGTCGATTCTCTTTACATTTCAAAGAATCCAGATGTATGTACCCTAGATGAATTCTTTTACAGTATAGAGCTTCATGAAACTCGTGTTGAAGGGTTAGATGGAGAAGCTCATAGATCAGAGGGAATACCATTTGTGGCCAACAAGGATAAGGGAAAGAAGAAGAAGTCACCATCTCCACTATCCTTTGATTCTAATAGTCAAGTACTGCAATGGATAGTGATCAAGAGTCATATATGGTAAGGAAGATGAGAAAAATATCTAAAACTTTTAAATCTAATAAATCATATGCTAGGAGAACTTCAAGGGCCAAAAATAGAACAAGAAAGATCATTTGTTACAATTGTTAAGAAGAAGGGCATATGAGGGAACAATGCCCTCCCTTGAAGAAAAATGAGGAGAAGAAGAAGGAAGAAAAGAAGAAGACAAAAGAAGACCAAAATTTAAAAGCAACATGAGATGATCCATCATTATCGGAAGAAGAAGGACACCATGTATCCCATTTTGCTCTAATGAGAATTGATAACATTGCCTCCACCTCATCCAAAAATGAAGAATAATGGAGCTCAAGTGAGGGAAGGGCAATCTTCTAATTCGGACTTTTCAGTAAGTAAGGTATATAAACTTCCCACTCATGCTCTATTTGAAATAATTCCATGTTTCAATAAAGATTTGTTTAAATAAAAAAGGAAAGATAAATGCTTCAAAAATGATATCAATTTTCTAGAGGTAAAAGAAGAATCCATGTCTTCTAAGGTTAATGACTCCTCTAGTAGGCATGCTTCTTTTAGTATAAAATTTTCATGTTTAGAAGAAGAAAATAAGGAACTAAGGTAAATGGTAGAATACCTTAGTAAAGTCCTTGAGAAATTCACAATTGGCTCCAACACCTTAACATGATCATAGGGAGTCAAAGAGCAAGTTTTAATTAACAAAAAAGGTTTAGGATACAAGGAATGAAATAATGAAAAGTCCTATCATTGTCTAATTGCTAGGGGCAATCAAAGACAAAGGTAATAGATAGGAAATGAATCCCTAAGGAGTACTTGGTCAATCAAATTAGAAAGAACTTCTATTGGATGCCAAAGTCAATCCTCAAGGGTTAGAGTATTTTAGGATAGTTAATCATAGAAGATCTAATTCAAATCTCTTATAAATGGTTGGCTTGAGACCTAAAGTACGTGGAATACTTAGCCTGTTACCTTCATTACATCTCACAACAAATTATAAGCATAACTTGTTTAGAATTCTAGACATGGATGTGAGATGATAGGATGATACATTTAATTCACTTATGCTTATGACATTTAGATGAATTATGAAATGTATCAAATTGGTGATCATTGACCAACTATGGGAAAAGTAAATATTTAATTAATGGATATCTTGTTTATAGATCATAGTTGGACATTTCAAATGTTTTGAAAATAGTTTTATGATTTGTAAACTATGGTTTAGCTTTTTAAAAACATAAGAATTTAAAACAAGTGTTCAAAATTGATAATGCATTAATAGATTAAATGGTTTTAAGGTTTTTAAATTTTTGTCAAAACAAGAAAATTACAATGATTTTTCATGAAAATATATTTTTCCTTGGTAGAGGAGCTTAAAAGAAATATGTTTTTAAAATCTCATGATTTTCTAAATTCTGATTTTTTTTTAAATTTTTTTATATTTATGAAGTTGTCTTCTGAAATAAGATTTCAAACATGATTTGTGCTAGTCGATTGCATCAAAGGGCAGCTGATTGCTAGCTAATTTTCTTGCATTCTGATTATGTTTCAGAAAATGACTTTAGTTCAATTTAAGTTAAAGTTGATACTACATTGCGCTTGGTAGTTAGATGCAATCTTTTTTATGGTGTCAAAGGGGGAAAATTAATAAGGTTTAAGTTAGAAACTTTTATTTCTCAATATTTGTGTAAGAAACTTGAAAATTAAGTGATAGAGCATAAGTTAAGGGGGAGGTTGGATTTTATGCTTAATGTTTATACTTTACTTTTAATTTTCATTTGTTATTTATTCCTAACTTAAACATATTATCATACATCAAAAAGGGAGAGACTATGAGTGCAATCATGATTTTGATGTGTGTGTTAAAGAGTTTAAGTTAGGTTTTATAAATGTTTAATATGTGTGTTTGAGTCGTATAGGAGTTGGTGAACCACATGCGAGAAACTTGGTGTGACCAAGTTTGGTAAATTCATCCTATGGTTCGGGTCCTTGAGATCGGTGAAGGATGGTGCGGAAGACATTCGAGGGACTGCCAGATGAGGAGCAATGGGAGCTGAGGGAAGCGGACTTCAAGGCCATGTTAAGGAGGGCACGGAGAGGAGTCGCAGGTCCAATTGCATCTGAGGAATGAAGACCAAAGAAGAGGGCTTCAAGGGAAACTCCGGAAAGGATTAGAGTTGAGTGGTTGTAAGAGAGTAGTTAATTGATGATGTTGTCAGTCGACTAGTCCAAGATCACGAGGGCATAGAAGGTTCTGTGTCCAATGGCTACCAAGGCTAGTCGACTAACAATCTTGTCAATCAACGGGTAGAGAGTCGTTGGTAGACGATTAATAGAATCCCAGATTCTGCGGAGTGCCATTGGCTGTGTCCAATGGTAACATCAGTCGAATGATGATGTTGTCAGTCGACTGGTGTATAGGAAATGAGTTGACTCAGGATCAAAGTTTTCCACTCTATTTAAAGGAAGCTTGGGTCATGAAGAAGGTGAATGATTGTTGTTGTATACTCCTAAGTGTTTGCCCTCAAGCTTCTAAGCCTATACTCTTTTTCCTAAACCTAATTCTTGATCTTGTAAAGAAGTAGAGTGCTTTGTGGGAGATTTGCTCCACCAAGAAGAAGTAAGTTTAGTCGGAGACTGCCGGAGACTAATCCATCGACAGATTGTGGGATCATCTGCCTTATGGATACATCATAGAGTAGGAGCCATAATCTCCAAACCACGCAAACGATGTGTTACAGTTTGTTTCCTTTTCTTACTTTGTTAATTTCATTATTCCGCTACACACTAACAAATTGTAGAAAGAGAAGGAAATTTAATGATCGTCTATTCAATCCCTCTTCTAGCTGGACCACGATCTCTAACAATTTCTTGGGAGGAGCCGAGATCATTGTTTTAGATGCCATGGTTTCTTTCCATGAAACTATGCTATAGAAATCAAGTAGGACTGTAATGAGAAAATCTCCAATCAAACACAATAGGCTTTATATTGAACCTCGATCAATGGAAGAAGTCCTCGCTAAGGCTATTGATGAAGGGCGTAATGGTCCAAAAGATGATCTTAAAGTAGATCAAAGATCCTATTTGAGGAATTTGGCTAGGATAAGGATCTCGCCAAGAACATTTGGTGCCTTGCGCCAGACTACTGGTCCGAACGTGGTGTTTTTTATGGTGTTGTTAAAGAAGGACTAGCAAAATGCAGCAATTACTAGTAGATGTTTCCGATTTGATGCCACGTGATACTACTCTAAGCTCAAGGATTAGTTTTTTTCAACCCGAGATAACTGATGCAGGAGAATCTAAAGATTATTACTATTAGTATTAGTATTTTTTTTTTGGTAATTTTGATGTTTTTGGTATTTTAGATATGTTTGGTAATTTCTATTTTTTATATTTTTATATTTTGACTCCGTTTAGTGATTTTAGGATTATGTGCCCTTTTTTTTTTGTTAGAATTCCTTTCTTTTATTTACAAGTTTGAAATTGAAGTATGTATGTTGGGATTTTTTTTTTTGGGTCTTAAGATATAGCGTGTATATAAAATATGCATTTAGCTGTTTGTGGAATTAGTCCTCTATTATTAAAAGAACTTAGCTTTTTTTCCACAAAAAAAAAAACAATAAGGATGGTGGTTTCTCTTCTTATCTTCTCCTCTAACACCCTTCTCATCAACCCGCAAGATTATCACGGGTGTCATAAGCCTTGAGTATTCTTATGTCAAGCTTAGGCTGTAAACATGCCAAGCTTGACAAAAAATGAACCTAACTGTTGAAATAATTGTTCAAACTTGACTTAGTTTCTTTTTTTATGAGCTTGAGCTTATTTCCAACATGATTTTGAGTTTGATTCATTTAGATATTCTATCGAGCTCTCAATTCAAACTTGTTTGATTGTTTAAATCATAAATAAATAATATAAATTTATTTATTTATCACTTTAAAATTTTCTTTGTTTATTTAGCATGCATGTTGATAAGAGTTTTATGGATAAATATGATTTATAAATATTGTTCACAAGTGTAATCAAAATGATTTGTGTGCCCTTCAACATCGCTAGCTGTGAGAATCAATGAGGGAAGTCAATGTTATCATCTACCATAACTCTTTTCCCTTGAAAAAATGACCCCAAGTGTTGAGTTTATTATAATGAATTAAGAAAGTTTCATCATCTTGCTTTCTAAGTAATTAACAGTAGCAAGGCCAAGTAATTTCTGATCACAATGGTCATGTTAAACATATTTCACGAAATGTGAAACATATACACACATATATCTCGATTATCGTTACAAGTAATCCACTCAAAAATGCAATTCCACTCTTGCATCTAACACACTCTCTCATTCATTTTTTTTTCTAAATACAAAAGACCACGTACTTATTTTTTCAGGCATAACTTCACTGTACGTCTCAAGTAAAGAACAAATATAAATGCACACAACCACAACTTCCACCACCACATTATTGCTTCGCCTCTTTCTAGTGAATGAACTCTTTCCCCACCTGCACAATGCACGCAGACAGACATGCGTCAACCGATCATCCATCGAGCAGCCACACGGCCCGCACTGCACAAACCGCAATCATTCGAACAGAAATCAACTCACATGGCTCTGCGACGAACTGCCATCGTACGCGCCAGCGTGCGCGGCGTCCACATCGTCCATCTGCGCGTGCGAGCAGCTCGCTCCCATTGCTGCATCCACCTGCTCATGCAGCACCATCCCCGGCATCGAGTTCTATGCACATTAAAACAACATCAACAATATTAATAATAACATCGACAATAAACAACAACAACACCAATAATGATAATCGATATGTAAGTGCCTGCATGAGGGGATATGGAGGCGATGGGATGAGGGCAGACAGGAGCTCCGTGGAGTTGTAAGCCTGTTGCCACGACGCCTCCTGCTGGTCACTGACATGGCAGCCGGTCGAGCAAGGATCCACCTGCAGACCCATGTTTTGGTGGGGGATTGTCTCGTACATCCCGTGCTCCCTGCTCATCACACTCACAATTACTTCATTCATTCATTCAACGTTGTTTAAATCATATTTTATTAAACTAACTTTTCATATTATTCTAACCAACTTTCATATTACTTAAATCATATATTATATTTCTGAAATACTACTCTTTCTTATAATAATGTACTCTGAAAATGCTTCTTAATATATTTATCTCCTCTGATCTAAATTTAATAGAAAAAAGTATTTATATCAAAAGTTTATGAAGTCTAGGATAGTGATACTCACTAACCAATACTACCGATGAGTTTCTAGAACTCTCTTAATTAAAAAAAATATCAAACTTTTAAATTTTTGAATGATATAGGTCCTATTGCATGCAACATCAAGGAGTCAAAGCTGGCAAAGTGATGCATGCTTCAAGAGTTACAAAAGTAATAAAAGACTTTAAAAGTGGTGATTTAATTTAGAGTCTCTTGAAGTGCCATCATTTAATATTAGTAATGTGTTTAATATTAATAATTATTAAACCTTTTTATGTTCTTGATAACTTAGTATAAATACCCCATGACGATGCTTGTAATAAGGTAAGTTCAATTCGTGAGTTTTAATACAGAGTTATCATTGCAACTTGAGTATTTTTTTTGTTCTCTCCTTTCTCTCTACACCTCATCTACACTCTAGCCTCCACCATTTTCTTCCATCAAGTGATATCAGAGCCCTAGCAACCTTGAAAATTAAAGTAGCGCAAAGCCTAAACACTTCCAATATGACAAGCATCACAGTTGGAGCACAACCAACCTTCGACAGTCAAAATTATGCCATGTGAGCCGTGAAGATCAAAACCTTTTTGAAAGGTGTCGACCTCTGGAGTGCAATAGAGTTTGATATACTTCATACCGAGTTGAGAGAGAACCCTACCGTACAACAACAACGGTTCTATACCGAGAATAACGCCAAGAGCTACAAGATGCTCAACATGATTCACACAGCTATATCAGAGACAATTTTCACAATAATTATAGACTGTGAAATAGCAAAATGTGCATGGGATAGGCTGAGCGAGGAGTTTCAAGGAAATATCAAGACGAGACAAATGCAAGTCTTGAACTTGAGACGAGGATTTGAGTTGATAAGAATGATAGAGGTGGAAGCAGTTAAAGATTTTGTCGATAGGCTAATGAAAGTAGTTAATCAAATTATACTACTTGGAGAGCCTATGCTAGATAGAAGAGTTATTGAGAAAGTGTTAGTGAGCTTTCCAGAGAAGTTTGAATAAAAAATTTCTTCTCTAGAAGACTCACGTGACCTGTCGTAGTTAAATATTGCCGAGCTGGTGAACTCCCTACAAGCGGTTGAATTGAGGAAGGAAAATAGAATTGGCCAAGAGACCGAGATGGCGTTGGTGGCCAAATTCATAGGCAAGACGCAGGTATCAAAGTTCAAGGGTAACTTCAATGACAAGAAAGGAGATTGGAGAGAAAAGAAAGAAGATGCCGAACAAATCTACCGATCTGTTCTATTGTGTTTCAGTTGTAACAGAAAGGGACACTCGAAGAAGTTTTGCAGAAGCAAGTCTGCAAAATGTTATAACTACAATAAGCTAGGACATTTCGCTAGAAATTGCAAAAATAAATCCCAACTATCCCCACCCCAGATCAAAAGTGATGAATAGGAGAATGAGGAAATAGCCTTGATGGCTAAAATGGAAGAGCATGAAACTGCCGAACGGAAAGAAGACACCTGGCTGTTAGATAGTGGTTGTACACATCACATGACATCAAACAGATCATTGTTTGATACCGTTCATCCATGCAGTTGCTTGAGAGTGAGATTGGTGATGGAAAGTTGGTCAGTGTACAAGGCAAAAGCAACATTGAAGTACCAACACTTTCAGGTACCAAAACTATTATTAACACAATTTTTGTTCTTGATCTTAAACAAAGTCTTATTATCATAGGACAATTATTGGAAGATGATTATGATGTTCATGTCTTTGATAAGAAGAATGAAATTAGAGATGCTAAGAATCACTTGATTGTTGTTATTAAAATGGTGAATATGAGTTTTCCTGTGAATTGGGGTGAAGTTTTGGCAAATACTACAGTTGCCAAAATGGATTAGAGTGAATTATGACATAGACGGCTAGGACATTGTAATTATCATTCACTAGCGAGTCTATTAAGAAAAGAACTTGTAAGAGGAATGCCTAAGATTAAGGAGAAGGATGGAATTTGTGAAATCTGTCAATTCAGTAAATTTCACAAACAACCATTCAGCTCTCGGCAATGTTGGAGAGCTAAGGAGAGAAAAACCATGAGAGCTTAGGTCTAAAGTAGACAATCTCATACCATTGTGGAGATATCATAATTTCTTTTTGACCCAATAGGTCCTTTGAATATACCTTCGTTAAGTTGGAGTTGATATTTTGTGCTACTTGTTGATGATTTTAGTAGGTATACTTGGGTTTATTATATAAAGTCCAAGTTAGAAGTGTTCAGTCATTTCGAGAACTTTAAGGAAATGGTAGAGACTCAAATGAAGAATAGAATTGTTATTTTCAGAAGTGACAACGGTGGAGAGTATATTGTAGGACAGTTCGAAGATAGGCTTAGAAGAGCTGGAATTCATCACCAGCTAATCGTTCCTTACACTCCTCAGCGAAATGGAGTAAGCGAATGGAAGAATAGGACTATCCTAGGCATGGCAAGATGCATGCCACATGAGAAGTCCTTACCAAAGTTTTTGTGGGGAGAAGTAGTAAACATTGCTGTCTATTTGCAGAACGTAACAGAGTCTAAAGCTATGGAAGGGAAGACACTGTACGGAGCCTGGATTGGTGAGAAGCCATAAGTTGAACATCTCAAAGTCTTCGAAAGTCCATGTTATGCTTGGGTTCCAGAGATTAGAAGAGACAAGTTGGATAGTAGAGCAGAAATTTGCATTTTGTTGGTTATAGCCTACATTCCAAAGGCTATAGACTCTACAATGTTGAAAGCCAGAAGATTATCATGGCAAGAGATGTCAAGTTGGATAAGAATTCCATATGGAATTAGGAGGACAAGAAAATTGTCCACACTGTAACATCTGTGTCGAATGCCATGGCAGGATGAAGATGAAGAAGACGAGGAAATGAACCAACCAGAATTACTTTTGGAGGAAGTCAAAGATGACATTCCAGTAAGAGGAACCTGAAGCCTCTCGGGCATCTATGAAAGATGTAATATGGTTGTCAAAGAGCCATCTTGCTTTGAAGAGGCATATGACATTCCTGAATGGAAACAAGCAATGTAATAAGAGCTTGAGATGATAGAGAAGAACAAAACTTAGAGTCTGGTGGACATACCAAGCAGCAAGAAGGTTATAGGAGTGAAGTGGATATACAAGCAAAAGCTCAATCCAGTTGAAAGTTTGAACAAGTATAAGGTTCAGTTGGTTGTCAAAGGCTATGCTCAGAAGGAAGGAATAGACTATTCTAAAACTTTTGCACCAGTGACTAGGTATGATACCATACAACTTATCTTAGCTTTGGCGGCTCACTATTCTCGGAAAATCTATCAAATCGATATGAAGTCTGCTTTCTTGAACGGCGACCTCCAAGAAGAAATATATGTAGAGTAGCCCGAAGGATTCTACAAAGAACGTGAGGAGGAGAAGGTGTATAAGTTAAAGAAAGCACTGTATGTCTTAAAACAAGCGCCGAGAACTTGGTATGCAAAGATTGATGACTATTTGATATCACAAGGATTCAAGAGGACTTAGAATGAAGCAACTCTCTACATCAACAAAAAAGGTGAACAGATACTCATAGTCTCTATATATGTTGATGATATTCTAATCAGTGGGAGCTGTCAAGTTCAAATAAAAAATTCCCAAGCTGTTATGGAGGATAAATTTGAGATGAACAAGCTTGGAGAGTTGACTTATTTTTTAGGCCTGGAGACAAAGACAAGACAATGATATTTTCTTACATTAACAAAAATATCTCATGCAGGTCTTAAGGGCACACAACATGGAAAAATGTAAGCCAATGTTCACTCCTATGGTCTATGACCGAACTAATGATACTGAAGAAATGAGTTCGATTGACACAACAAAGTTTCGAAGTATGATCATCAGTCTACTATACTTAGCACATAGCTGACCAGATATCATGTTTGCAACAACTTACCTGTCCATATATGTGACCAATCTGCTGCATGAGCATATGGTAGAAACGAAATGATTGTTGAGATACTTGAAGGGTACCAGCAACTATGGAATATTGTACGACAAGAAACTGAGGCTATAAAAAATGAGAAGGTTTTGTTGTATGAGTATTCAGACAGTGATTGGGGTGCCTCAAAGGAAGACATGAAGAGAACCTTAGAGCATTGTTTTAGTCTTGGTTCAGGGATAATCACCTGGAACTCCAAGAAGCAAGAACTTGTGGCCCAGTCAACTGCCGAGGCCGAGTATGTTGCTACAACAACTTCTGCAAATCAAGCCATATGGCTTTGGAAGATGCTGAACGACTTGAACCAGAATCAATAAGAAGCAACACCAATTTTGTGTGACAACAAGTCTACTGTTGCAATAACTCAAAATCCCATTTTTCATAATAGAACAAAACACATGAAGATCAAGTTCTATTATTTGAAGGAAATGGAGAAGGAAAAGCATATACACATGGAGCACATTTTAACTGAAGAAATGGTAGCAGATGTTCTCACAAAACCTTTGTCAAGAATAAGGTTCGAAAAGCTTAGGGAGAAGCTTGGCGTAATTTTCAACCCTAATGTCAAGGAGGAGAATGTTGCATGTGACATCAAGGAGCAGTCAAAGCTGGCAAACTGATGCATGCACCAAGAGTTACAAAAGAAATAAAAACTTTAAAAGTGGTGATTTAATTTAGAGTCTCTTATAGGAGTTCAGATCCCCTGTCCCAATATTACTGTGTCTCTGTGTCCCAACGTCGATCGGACGGTTCATATTACATCACAAGGATACTGTGCACATCACGAGAATATTGCACACATCTCAAACATGTCTAGACTGTCCGATCGGCGTTGGGACATGGGGACACAATAATGTTGGGACAGAGGATCTGAACTACTCTTATAGTGCCATCATTTAATGTTAGTAATGTGTTTAATATTAGTAATTATTAAATCTTTTCAGCTTCTTGATAACTTAGTGTAAATACTCCATGAGAGTGCTTGTAATGAACAAGTTTAATTCGTAAGTTTTAATAGAGAGTTATTATTGCAACTTGAGTATTTTTGTTCTCTCCTTTCTCCCTATAGCTCCTCTACACTCTAGCCTCCACCATTTTCTTGCATCAGGTCCATTAGTTAATTTCGCCTTCAATTTACTGATGGATCTAGATAACTCTGAATCACTTCAAATAAAAACTGATATGCTTCTAAAAATCTCTATAATTTATGTATACTCTCATATCTAAATTCGATAGTATAAATTAAGAATAGTAAAATTTTAATATTTAAAAATATGCTCTCAATTTAATTCACTATTTTCAATTTACACTATCATATTTAGATCCAAGATACATTAAAGAAGGTTCAAGAGTACAATAAGATTTGAACATATTGTAAAAATTGAGTATGCAGTTCAATAAAATGTTGTTGACTAAACTGCAATTTGGTAAGAATATATATATGCACCTCATGTCAATCAAGGGATCGGAACCTACGAAGATCTGGTGATTGTGATTTGAGACGGCATCGGGCACCCACTGCACGGCCATCTCGTTCGCGTACGGGTTGGGCAATCTCTCCTGCTGCGACTGGAGGTACATCTGAAGAATCAATATTCGATTTACTTCATTAATTAAATTTTCAATCTATAGAGAAAATGATCGTGTGTGCGATGTGTGTATATGTATACATATAAACAGTAATTACTTGCATGCTTGACGAGGAGGGATCGTAAGAAGGCAGTTGGTTGCCGAGCAAATATTCCTACATAAAACTGAAATTAGAGAGAATGAACACAAATTATATTGATACATGCTGAATTAATCGAAATATTTTCTATAAAAATAGGGTTAGATTATGGATTAATTTTCAATATCCGTCTCTATCTTTTTATACTAATTAAGGATAAATTCACTTGACATATTCATAGTATGACATCGTAGTACATATTATTTATATATGATATTATTTTAATAAATGAGATAGAGTAAATGTTAAACTCGAATCAGAGTGAAAAATACTAAAGTGAATGATTTTACACTTATTAGTAGAGTAAAGATAAAATGTATGAAATTCAAGTTTAGTAATATTAGACGTAATCAAACAATTATTAAGATAGAAGATAATAATTGATTATAATTGAGAATTTTAAGTATTTAAAATTATTTTTATAAAACGATGAAAAGATTGAGAAATGTCTGACATAAAGTACAGGTAGGATGATTGTGTTAAGACAAAAAAAATCACATATTTTCACAATTATATGATATTGTCTATTTTGGGTCTAAGCTCTCGTGGATTTATTTTTCATCTGTACCCAAATGACCTCATATTAATGGAGATATCTTTCATTATCTTATAAATCTGTGATCTTTGCCCCCACGGGTTGACATAGTTGATACCAGCATAGGTGGTTGCTCCAATAGCAATAGATCTTGGAATAAATTCCCAACGGATGCAAATGCCCCACTCAATGTCTGATCTCCCATGCAAAGGGCAGCTTCTCTAGCGTAAATGTCTCCCGTGATTTACCCCCTTCTAGAGAGTGTAGGCCTGCCCTGGATGGGGTACTAAGGTGACGACTTCACCTTGATCCAATAAACCATGATCTTTTCTATGTATTTTCAACATGAGATTTTGATTATATTCCCAACAATCATATCCACAAATGAAGAACGACCATTATTCTCATTGTCCCGGGCTCCCCTCAAGTATCTGGTCACTATTGACCTACTTGGGGCCTCCCCTCAAGTATTGGGTCAATCGAGATCACTTCTCTGCTCTAAGACTTGTTCACCACCTAGGGTTCACTCCCTAGGATTTTTGGTAAATATCCGGTCACCCTTGATTTGCTTAGATTTTTCATCACCTAATGGTCACTCCCCTAGGATTTTCACCAAGCATCTGGTCATCCGATCACCCTTGATCTATTAGATTTTTCATCACCTAATGGTCACTCCCCTAGGATTTTCACCAAGCATCCGGTCACCCTTGGCTTATTTGGATTTTTTGATTAGAGTTCACTCCTTTGGGAATCCTTGTTGGGTCCAAAAGAAATTTAGATATCTCTACAATAGCATGATATTATCCGCTTTGGGCCTAAGCCATCATGGTTTTGCTTTTGGACTTTACCCAAAATGTCTCATACTAAAGGAGTTATCTTTCTCTTATAAACTCATGATCTTTCTCTTGTGTTTTCAATGTGGGACTATATTTGCAACCTTACAACCCAACAATTCCCCTCTCTAACAAAGGACCACAAACCCCCTCAAGTCCAATTCTCGACCCACCATGACTTCCTGCGCCTCAGTCCAACTGACCTACTAGGACTTCCTGCCCCTCGGTCCAAGCGACCTACTAGGACTTCCTTGCCTAGTCGCAACTAGGACTTCCTGCCTGGTGTCTGGTCATATTGATTCGGCCATGAGAGCCTTCAATCCTTTGTTAGATGTCAATATTTTACCCACATGGTTCGATCGGATCATAACTCTTATGCACAGTCGGCGGTTAGTCCTTCTAGTAGTCTGGGCTCTGATATCAATTGTTGGGTCTAAAAGAAATTTAGATATTTCCACAATAGCATGATATTGTCCACTTTGGGCCTAAGCCCTCATGGTTTTGCTTTTGGGCTTTACCCAAAAAGCCTCATGCCAATGGAGATATCTTTCTCTTATAAACTCATGATCTTTCCCATGTGTTTTCAATGTGGGACTATGTTTGCAACCTTGCAGCCCAACAATCCTCACCTCATTCATTCAAGCCTGCTATTCTATCCACATGGCTCGATCTAGACCATGACTCTGATATCACTTGTTAGGAACAAAAGAATTCACATATATGCATAAACAGTATAATATTGTTCACTTGGGTCAAAACCCTCATGAATTTATTTTTAGGCTATATCGAAAAGATCTCATCCCAATAGAGATATCTTCCATCTTATAAATCTATGATCTTTTCCATGTATTTTCAATGTAGGAGTTTGATTGTTTTTCCAACAGATTAAAATTTAGGAGCTTGTCAGGTATTTTTATATATAATCATAAGTACCTCTAAGATTTAAAGGAAAATTATATAAAATGACAGTTATACCCTCTATGTTGGAAATGAATGTTGGGTTATAACTTGAGTATATGAACAAGAGATGAGAGTTGCAGAGATGAGGATTTTAAAATGAATGTGTGAAATAAAAGGATCAACAAGATAAAAAATAAAAATATTACAGAGAAAATTGAAGTTACACTTATTAAGATAAAACTCTGAGAGACACATTTAAGATGATACAAAACTTAGAAGAATAATAAATATGTTCATTTAGACAATGTGAAACTATGATAAGTGTGTATATTAAATGAGGAATTGGAAGATCAAAAAATATTTAGTTAGCAATAATAAAATAAAATTTATTAATTATAAATGATGATATAATAGGGATAAAATCCAATAACATAGAAAAAATAATCCATATAGCCGACCTTATCTAATGGAATAAGATTTGATTATCATCGTCGTTGTTGTAAACTTAACAGAATGATTAAGAAGATGACAGTTAGACCTTCATGAATAATTAAGTGTCGCGTAAGACCTTTCTAGCTGTGACACGCTGCAAGGCTTCCATGATAAACTTCTCGCAGGACTCGAGTTCAGTCGTGTTTGTCATGGCAAGAGGATCAGGCTCAAAGAATCTGCATTTAAATGTATTTGAAAATCATATTATTCATGCTCGCCGATCAGGATCATGTTTAATGATCATGATTTTCTTACAAACCTTAATCGTTGTTTTGAGAGCTGCAACTGTTGCTGATATCGACCAATCTCTTGTTGAAGCTCCTAAAATCATTTTTATCAAATTATAATTATTCAAATGACTGAATTATATTAATAATTAAAACTGTATATTTTCATAATACGATGATGATATTAAGATTTACTCACGTCAATGTTGGAGTTGACCACCCCAGGACTAATCCAAATTACCATAATTAAGATGCAAATAAGTATGATTAAGTTAGAAGATTAGGCAAGAAATTATCAATGTTTATGTGTATAAACGTATACATATACACGTACTTAGCTAGGGCTGCCATGTCATTCTCACACCTGAGTTTTTCCAACATCCTCATCAAGAACTGTATGAATGTTTATTTATGAATTGTCGAAAGACAAACTATTGAACGAATGTATCGATGTTTTTCTTAGGGTTCTTACCTCTCGATCTTGGACGATCCTGCATGTTTTAAATTGGGATCATTGTCATGAGCATTAAAATGAAACGAATTAATGGTTGAACAAATAGAAAGCTCACCCTCCTCTATCATTCTCAGGGAGGTTTATGTATCTGGTGAGCACATCTTCAATCCTAAAGTCAAGTAATCGAAAGAAGCAATGAGTTGTATTATCAAAAACAATTTGTAAGAATAGAAAGAAAATTTTTTAAAGATGTTTTTGAATTTTATAAATGATCTTTTATTATTTTAACCTAAGCATTTTGTATCAACATGAATTAACATTTCTAGTCGACATGTTTTGAAGATAGAATTTACATGTGATAAAACATTATTGTACCTTCTTCTCCCTGAGAAATAACTTAGTTTGCCGGAAGGCGAAAACATGATGAGAGCGATCGGGATATCACACAAAACAGAGAGCTCATATGCCTTTTTGATCAGCCCATTTCGACGCTTTGAGAAGGTCACATGTCTATTTGTTGTATTCTCAATTCTCTTTATTTGCAACTTTACTCTCCCCATCAACACGATTCTTTTCAGACAAATTCACAAAACTAGTGATCTCTAAGAAATGATCTTTGATTGAATTAACAAAGAAATTAATAGAATCAAAGAAAGACAAAAAAAAACATATAAGAAGTTGAATTGTGAAATTTAAAGGAAAGAAATGTGAAGAGAAAATCAAGGAGCTAGATTTAACAGACAACACATATTGCACGAAAAACATGGGTAACCTCAAATTAAGCAACACATATTGTGCATAAGTATGGTTAACCTTCGTATCTATTTTCATCCTTGATGAATCTTGCAAATGTTTTGTCACTAGGAAAAAGAAGGATTAAATACCGGCTAGAAAATTTTTGGTTGGTAATATATTAAATTTTGACCAATAAAAATTTAATTACACCATAATTTTGTTAGTAATTTTTTAATATTTGTTCTCAATATAATGTTCTCCAAGTCTCTCCCTATGTTTTAAGTGTGCAACTTGGTTAAATTCACATTTTAATTGTTGGCATGTTACTTAAAGTTCAAGTCGTGACTATCCTAATTGATCATTCGCACTTATTTACATCTCAAGCCTACTTAATCGTTTAATCTTTTAGATATCTTATCCCACTTCAAACCTAAGATCACATGATTCTTGTATTGAGCCATGTAGGCACACAATTGATTTGATAGAATGATGAGTTTTTGGTCAAAGATGCTTGTAATGATGCATCTAGTGGTATCAAATATTATCAATATACATATATTATTGAGAAGACTAATGTGCAACCTAGGAAGATGTAGTTTACATGATCATGATTGATTTTTTTTTAAAATATTCAATCAAAAATGTTTACAAAATGTCAAAATGTATCTATTTACTAATAGGATTTTTTTTTTTGAAACTTACTTGCTTATAATACTAAATTCAAAGTTGGATTGAAACACAAAAATTTTCAACACTTTTCAACCTTGTACTAATTTTTAAAAATATGAATTATTTTCATGAAAAACTATTTTTCTCGTGTCGTTCATAACATCGACATTTAGGTCGAGAAATTAGTTAAAACCTAAGAATCATTTGCTTTTATGATTGTCCATAGTTTTATGTCCCTAACAATTAAATAGCATTCTAAAATATTTGAACTTAATTGTTTTTTATTTTATGGAAAAATCTTGGTGTAAAAATAATAATTATAATTGGGAGAAGTATGGATTAAGGAGAAGAGTATCTGGCTTAAGGGGGAGGCAAATTCAAGTTTGAATTTTGTTTCTCATTTATATGCTCCTATCAATATGCTAATTTGCAAATACTTTTCATTTACATTTGTTATCCTAACGTGATCTAATTTACATGATTAGTTATTTCCATACTTGTATACTTTTGTTATATACTAAAAGGGGAGAAAATTATTGAATCATTAGATAAGGCTAGAGGGTGGTGAATAACCGATTGCTATGTCTACAATTTTATTAATAGAAATGATATTATAGAAACATAGAGATAAAGCACACAACAAAGCAAATATTTATTCGGGTTTGAAACCCCTAACTTCTATTTCATGGTTTATGATTTATCAGTGAGTCACTCTAAAAATTTCTCTATAGTTTCTCCTTCTTGAATGCCTTTTAAAGGTGGAGAAACCTATAACTATCTGAGCTTACAATCACATACCACAAAAAAAAAAAAAACTCATTTTGAGACAAATTTGAGGATGAATTTTAAAAAAAAATTCATTGCAAAAATTTTTTAGACGAATTTTGGGACGAAATAATTTTTGTCCCAAAACCATCGTTCCCAAAGTTGGTGAAGAAAAAAAAATCCACATTCGTTGCAAAATTTAGCAATGAATTGTGTTTTTATCGCCAAATTTGTTGGAAATTTTGTGACAAAAATAAAATTTATCACAAACTTTTTGCAACGAAAGATAATTTGCATTGCAAAATTTAGCAACGAATCAGATATTTGTCGCAAAATTTATTAAAATTTTGCGACAAAAATAAAATTTATCACAAACTTTTTACATCTAATGTTAATTTTCATTGCAAAATTTAGCAACAAATCAGGTATTTGTTGCCAAATGTGTTGGATATTTTGCAACAAAAATGAAAATTATCACAAACTTTTTGCAATGAAGGTATTTTTTGTTGTAAAATTTAGCAACGAATCATAATTTTGTCACCAAATTCATTGCTAAATTTGGAATAAAATAAAATCATCCCAAAAATTTTTCAACGAAAGATAATTTTTGTTGCAAAATTTAGCAACGAATAAGAATTTTATCGCCAAATTCGTTTCTAAATTTGCAACAAAAAAAATTTGTCCCAAAATTTGGGATGAATAAATTTTTGTCCCACAATCTGGGATGAATTTGTTCTCGAATTTGGGGATAAATCTTAAAGATTCATCTCAGAATCTGCAACGAATTCAAATTCGTCCCAAAATTTGGGATGAATTTTGGGATGAAAATTTTTGTCCCAAAATTTGGGATGAATATGTATTTTCGTCCCTAAATTTGGGATGAATTTGAGGATGAATCTTAAAGATTCGTCTCAGATTCTAGGATAGATTCTGATTCGTCCCAAATTTTGGGACGAATTTTGGAAAATAAAATTTTTTATCCCAAAATTATCGTATAATAATTATTGATAAGTTTGGAATGAATAATTGTTGTCGCCAGATTCGTCCCTAATCTGTAGATTTCCAATAGCTTCAATTTATTTTCACAACTTATCGTGTCAGTACAATATAATTTATCTGTTTACAAACAAAATGTACATAGTACACATCATATATAACACATTCAATTTAACATCACACATCCTAAATAACATTTCACACAAATATACAAATTTCAATACATGTCCAAACTTATCAAACACATAACAATGTTTTAATACATGTCCAAAGTTTCAATACTTGTCCAAAGTTTCAAAACACATACAACAGCACAAAAAATGTCTACAAATCTAAAGTTGAAACACACATCAACATCTTATGCTACAAAAGGCTTCTCAATCCTTTATTCATTTTCTACATCAAATAA
>JBBPFQ010000096.1:752344-765431 GCA_037974815.1 Kaempferia elegans | reverse complement strand
AATTTATAGAACTCTACCAGTTTCAGTTTGCATTGCTTATGTGTTTTGGAGTTATAGAACTCTTTATGCGTTTAGAGTTTATGGAACTCTTTTAGTTTTAATGGTTGCAATTGTCTATGTGTTCCCTTGATTATAGATTTTGTCAAGTTGCATTAGCTCACTTTGTTACTTATGATTCGTAAATGAATTCTAGAATAATCAACGCATGCTAGTTTAGTTGAGAAATGTGATGATTATCTTTAGTATGTTTAAAGGATGCAAGTTGCTATATTCAAATGCTTAAATTGTTATCTTGCTTGCAAATTGATACGTTGCATGCGTAGTTAGCTTTATTTGCCCATGGATGATCCTAAATGCAAGTTAATGTGTATTCTCATGTGTTACTAGCTTCCCATGCTTTAGTTGTATCTAGATGTGCTCATGATTATGTGTTGCATGACTTAGTAGGCATTCCATGCTTTAATTGTTATTTAGTTGTGTGAATTGTTATATAATTGATTGAGTGATTTCCACTTCAGTTCTTAAAAAGAAAAATTATTCCATGTATGTTCCACGCTTTGTTCATTTATGTTTTATTACACGCTTCCGCATTATTAGTTAGAAGTTCAGTTCAGTAAAGTAACCCCGCTCTTAAGGCAGCTAAGGGCGGGCGTTACACAGGAAGACTCGAATCCTGATGCGACTAGGAGTTCCTTAGTTTAGTTAAGGTTATGTAATTTAATTCGTTGAATAGTGAAAATAGTGTACTTTTATGTTGGGAATGTAACGACTAACTTTAAGTGGCAGTTCCTGTACTACTGAGGCTGATTGTTTCCAAACTTTTAGTTTGGAAGCAACGCCGGTGTCAGTCCCCGACCAGCCCTTGGTTGTGGGGTGTGACACTTTTAACGGATTGCTCAATTGGCTTAGCCCTGCAATCAATTAAGGTCACTTTTAATCGACTAAATCTTCTCTGAGATTTTTAATTCACTTGGATTTTGGTATCGTAAGCCTATGCAAAACTAACTTGAATATCAATTCTGATAAGGAACGTAACCACCAACCTTAATCAAAGGCTTCTACAAGTCAATACATCATCACATGTATAATTTCCATAATGTGAGCCTCAAGATTATAGTTAGTCTCTCATAAGTCATATAATCTTTCACAACTTGTCTTTTTTTGTCTAGAGGTCTTAACTTCATATCATTATTTGCCTATCTAAATTCTAAAGGCTCCACCTTTAGGTCTTCAAATGCTTTTATGCTTTTTTCCACGAGCCCATCTCATTCGTAGCCTCAAAGCCACCACACTGACACTACTTCAACTTGACCATGACAAGTCATCCATCAATACAACTCAACGCCATCGAGACATAAACCTTCTAACTTTGGCAATCTATCAGACTCAACTTTATAAACAACTTGCCAAGAACTCTTGATCTTATCCAACAATTGCCAAGCTCATATTTGTCCTCAACTTTTTTTAGACTTTTCCATCAACTACTGAGAATTTGTTCAACCCCTTGTACTACGTACTATAACGTAGTCCGAAGTGTCTCTTAGTATAGAATGCAATAAGCTATGTATTTATTTCGCCAACTTTAACAAAACTAACTCTTTAGCTAGCCTTATGTGTGGAGAACTGTATAGCTTAGATGAGATGACTTGTTTATGTTGGTTGTAGATGATTAGATATTTTGTAAAATTTTGTTATATATTCTCATTCATAGTAGATGTTTGAATAGTTTTATATCGCCTTCATCATTTTATATTTTGGAAAATCAACCACCATGCAAGGAGGTTGGTTGTCTTTAGTTAGATATGAACAAAAAAAAATTCTCGTATATATATCTTTTGTTATTAAACAAATCAGGTCATACTTTTCTCTTAAAAATTTTATTTAAAAATCATATAATTGACTTCACAAAGTTAACTTCTTTCTATTTTTTAGAAAATATTTCTTTTACTATTTCAAATTTATTTATTTAAAAAAAAAACAACTCAGTTTTAGTAGAATTTTTTATTTTCAAGCTAATTCTACTCAGTTTTACCATTGAACTTAGATCCTCTGTCCTGCTTTTATCCTGTCTCTGTGTTTCACTATCGATCGGACGACGTAGATCAAATCTAGATGTGTATTCATATCATCGTGATATGTATGATATGATCTAAATTTGATCTGCATCGTTCGATCAATAGTGAGGTATGGGGACAAGGTAAAAATTAGACAGAGGATTTGAGTTCAGCACCATTAGCATGAATTAAATCAGAAAATCCATGCGGGAGAAAAAAAGGTGCTGCTTTTAGATGGTGCTCGATCGGAATGCTCGTCGCTCACTCACTCACTCGGGATCAGACATTGGGATTTGGGACAGTCAGGGTGGTGCTTGGGTGGACGATGGGCGCAGGCGTGGTCATGCCACTCGGGCAACCACTGGTTGCTTCTACTCCACTCTGGCTTAATTAACAAACTATTCGGCTCGACAAATCGACAATGGACACGCCATGTGGAATATGTTGACCAAATCCCAGATTCTACCGCACGGTTCTTATATTGACCGATCGAGTGATGGGCCGTGGATCATTATTTACCTCCGTATATATCAGTTGACATTGAAATTAATTTCCATGCTCTACAGCAAACATCACTTTGGCCAAATGGTTTACCATAGACAGTATGCACCCTAAAAGGATCTCAAAGCCACCTAAACAAAAAAACTTGGGGTATAGTTCTAGGTCCACCCATATCCAGAGGAAGAGTAAATTTTTACTTACATCATAACCCATATATACACCCTGAATCAGTTCAACTAAATAGCTCCAATTCAAAAAGATATAAGATAATTAACACAAATTGCATATGTAGTAGAAAGAAGCGACTAGAAAAAAGTATCAAGGCAAGGCAAGGCAAGCGCAAGCACAAGCACAGATAATGAATGATTCATCAATAGTGCCTGCATCCACTATCTAACTGAAGTCCTTAGCATTGACGTACTTTAAGTGGCTCCTATTTTCTCAGTTACAAAATATTCATTTAATTTCTGCAATTTAACTGTATATATATATAACAATATTAATATGCTCAACATATTTCCATTTTCCAGTTTGTGGAAGGGTACTGGAAGCCACACCACTGCCACTTCCAACTGGGCGATGCCTTTACAGGATCCTCTCAGATTGAGAAAACCGGAAAAGCATCTTTCAACAAAGGTAATGCATGCCACCCTCTTGATAATTAAAATATCATCAATAGATCTCGGAAACACTTTTAATTATATATATGGTGGATCCATGGCAAGGACCGTAACTGACCTCTTCAAAAATCTAAGGTGAAAATCATCGATATATATATATATATATATTAGCCTGTACATCCATACAGGCACGCGCCTGCCTGGGCGACTCACACACCCATTCATCCATATATCAATTCGAACCTTGGATGGCTTTGCTCAGCTGACAAATGAAAATGGTGATGCATTTAAGCATGCACCACGAGGAAGCCATTATTTCTTGGGCTAAGAAGGATGGTATCAGAGCTAACTAGAAGCATCAAGGCATATATATATGCAATATAATTCCATTTCATTATTCTCAGACAAAGATCATAGAGGTTCAGTTTACAAGTGATAAACTAGCCCAAAGGCAATAGAATATATAAACCGATTGACCTGATCTCTTGTCCTTCCCAATCTCTTGCTCACCATCGCGGGGCTGGTCGACGAGACAATGGAACATGAGGATCCTGACAAGTAATAGATAGATCGATGGCTCAGCTGACAAAACTTTCCTACGTACAATACTACATTATATATGATTAATTGTGGTATGGCATATATTTAGCTCCCACCCTTAATTGGAGAGGTAGGTACGTAACTTACTGACATATGCAATTGGCTGGATTTCCTCCAATAGATGGTCAATGTGACGGTGTGACAATTTCTAATAATGTTAAAGCTTCAAGTACAAATTAAATCTTGTTGTTGCATGGATTGCTTGCGATCGAGGACGCGATCCCTTTCTTGAGGGATGCATGGCTTTTGTTCTGCATGCATGGTTTAGCTGGAATCATTAATTCTCACCCCTGGTATTATGTGCAATTAAGTCGTGGATAGTTTCGACTTATGCACGTGAAATAAGTCAATTGCTTGTACGTTAGCCAAAATATATATGCTGGGAAATAATAATATATAGTAGGCGAGCAGACTATATATCTTCAATTGATCGATCGTGTGGTTTCTTGATAGCTATATATTGTTCTCAGCAGAAATCGATCATGACAGATATATATTCTCACGTAATTTAGAAACTAATTGTGAAATACGTCTAATCATCTTGATAGACGATGAGAAAGGCTTCCATTATTGATTGGGATATTGGGTGATACAGGGGACTAGATGCGGACGAAACGCTAGGCCAACTCTTAATTACTCGGTACCGACAGCGATACACATGATCCAACAGTCAACTTGTGAGTGGTGGAGTGGATGGATGTGGCCAAAATTTGGCAGCCAAAGACAGATGGACCGATGTGTTGCCATGCACGACAGTCAAGGCGGCGCATGCAAATATGGCTGCAAATTAACCATTCAGTTCCGTGACAATGATCATGACCACGAACATGCTCCGATCAAATTTAAAGGAGAAAAAAAAAAGAAAAACGTTGGCAAAGCGATCGAGACATCCCAAGTGGGCGTCTACGCCCTGCCCTGGCCTTGTCGACACGTAAGGCGACCAGGCGAACCCTCCAATAGACCCACACGCAAACACTCGACACATTACATGCTGCCCGATCTCACTCCAATTCCAACACCACGTCTACAAAGCAATAGCTTCGCTTATTTGGCAGACAAATTAAAGACAGTACCTGACTTTGCTAGTAATTCTAATGCCCAATGACACGGACGCACAGCTCCCACACTACACTGCATGAGCATGCCGCTCGCTCGCGGTTCGCGCGTCACGCGCATCCCGTCAGCGCCGCCTCGCCGCAGTCTCCCGCTGCCCGTTGAAGTAGACGGCCGCCACCGGGAGCCCCAGGTCGTTGACCTCCGCGAACCGCCGCGTGCTGAAACGGTCTCTGGTCGCCGGCGACGCCGCCACCGACTGCCGCCGCTTCTGCTGGAACAGCACGAAGATGAATCGGTGGATTCCGATGCTCGGACGAGGGTTCTCGTAGCTCAGCAGCTCCTTCCCTGCCACATTAATTAGTTAAACGACAACGGCGACATCATCATCATCGTCGAAAATCTCTATCGAATAATACGAGTGACGCAGAGTGGAGCGGGAATTGACCCACCAAAAGAAGCATCGGTCGTGCCAGGAATGTCAGTCACGATCCTGCATTACACTCCGTCCAGAATTCATGAAACAAAGGCAAATGGTCAGTCACTGTAAAAGCCACACACTGGATCTCCAAGATTGTGTCCATAGTTTCCTAGATTCACTTGCATCCAATCACTAATTTTGCTGATCAATTATAAATCACAATAATTAATTAATTACCAGTGGACATGCTCCCTCAGGTACGGATCACTCGGCCCTGGCACATCTGGGTCTGTCATAACCTGTCATATAAATGCCACGGCCATTAATTAGTCAATCGTTAGCTTAGATGGATGAATATAATTGAGATGGAAGCGACTGGTCAGATCGATGAGTGCCAATACCAGCGTGAAGAAGGATCTCATGTCACCTCCTTGGACCTCCACCCGAGGCTTGCTCACCACTGCAGAGGGGAACAACTCATGGCCATTGCAAACCAGCTTGTTGCAGTTGTAGGTCACAATCATCTTCATACTAGGGTTGAATGCGTCGATCACTTCCCCGATCACCCGACCGACCACCAGCGGGTCTGATGATAGCCTTGCCATTGCTTTCTGCTCTGAAAAGGTGAAAGGCAGAGGTGCTACTAAGTAGTTTGTGTTGGGCAAGGGAGAGGTGGAGCTCGAGCCTCTATTTATAGGTCTCAAAGGGAGGGGATTGGTAGGGACACAGCTCTCATCCTCCTTGGGGGATTAATTTTGGGTGGCGACTGCTCATATTTCATATTCTGAGCCCAAGTGGCTGCTCTGTAGGCAACAGGATGGTAAACAAGTAGACAACATTTTCCAGCAAGAAAAGATTTTGATGACATATAATATATATTCCTGCACACTCCCCATGGACGACCACTCTCACAGCCAAATTGATCAGGGCGTCCACAAGTTAGCCGGACGCAGCTCGCCCCGGCCTCTGAGAGTCGCCCACACCCGCGGCCCATAGGAGGTGTGTAAGCTATTATGTCTCTCTCTATATAATTTAATTTTCTCTTCAAAGTTAATTCTATATATACCTGAGGAAAAATTATCAACTGCTGCAAGGAAGGTAAAACTCTCTTCTTCTCTCTATACCAAGCACAAGAACTTGGCCTAAGATTCTGAAGAAAACTTAACTTAGGAAAAGTGTATGCATGGTTCATTTTCTCATATTATGAAGTGAACATATAGTGTAATTAAACTAGAAATTAAATGCAGGAGGTTTCTAGAGTTAATGTATAAGGTATCCAAGTGTCACAACGAAATGTGCATGGCATCCACATTATGCTTCTTTAACAACAAAATCTCTAATCTTTTGAATTATTTTCAACGTCCTTAATAAAGTTAAAGAGAACATTTCGTATACATAGTGGAAATGATAAACAAATAAGATGCCACTAACATATTATGATATATTCTTTTGACGAAAAAATGAAAAAAAAATATATATATATATACTAGTGTCCCGTTTCTCTTACACAATTTTATTTTATTTTATTTTATTTTTAAAAAAGGTTAAGATAGAATAGAATCTTATCGAACTTTATTTTATGATTGGTTTTGTCCTGACCTTGCCCAAAAGGAGTAAGTGGCCGTTCAGTTAATAATCTAGTTCATTTGTTTTTTTTTTCTTTTAGAATGTGCAGGGGAGATTGAACTTGTGAGTTCTTGACGTCCTTTATCAATTAAAGCAAAGAGGTGGAGAGAAGCAGTGAGATTGGTGGTCGAATTTCATCCATGGGAGGAACTTGCCATATCTGGTTATATATATTCTCCGGATGAGTTCAAGGAATAAAGAAGGACGGAGAAAGAATGCAGTCTTTGCAGCAAAGTAGTAGTAGTGGCTTAGTGCAATCTCAGTTAAAGGGATCCCATGGTTCCTGAACAAGTAAAAGAAGGCATAAATTTTCCACAACTAGCTACCTAGGAACATTGAATAAGTTCATCTTTGTGGAAGTACACCAATTAAATAAGGCTGCGGATGAATGAGATTGATTTGAAGGTGTTGTATCGTGACATTTCTTTCAAACTATGGAAGCAAATGCAGTGGTGGTGTGATATGACAATGTGATCACTAAGATTATTCTCCTACTCACTTTTTTCTAAATTCCATCTCCAAAGTTGACTTTTTTGTTTTGTTTTATTTTGTTGGTTAATTTGGTCGACCAACTATCTACAGGATTTGATTGCTAAACTCATGTCATATTGCTTGTAGTTCTCTCTAATATATGTTGCAAAGAGGGTTTAATTATGATATCTTATTGAGTTAATTAGGACTTTTTTTTGGAATATTTGGGCATATCTATTTTTTCAGATTTTTTTCTTAGCGTAGAAATGTAGGCTTTAGCTAAAAATTGGGTTGAATTTGAGTTGACCTCAAATTTATGTTAGGTTGAGAGAGATAGATTAACCTAAGATTAAACATAGTCAAAATGTTTCACTTTAAACAAGAGTCTAATTTAAGGTTTTCATTAGTTTAGTATAGGAATGCCCTACCTACCATTCCTTTTTTCCCTTTTATTTCTTTTCTTTTTCACGATCTCCATTCTTTCCTAAGGGAGTCATGACCGACTTTTCTCCCTATTTCCACTCTCATGTCTAACATGGATCGTTTGTGAATTTAGTAGATAAGCAAAGGCTAAGTTGCTCATTTCCCCTTAGTTGACATAAACGGAATAGCAACAAAAATAGGACCCATTTTGTCACTAACAACAAATCATTTCCCCTTATGTGATATCTTAACATCAAGAAGAAGGAAGGTCCTTTTTCTCTTATTCAGTAGAAGGTTGGCTCTTTTCGTTGCCTTTTCCATCATCAGTAGCACAATGTTGTTTCCATCATCCCGTCCTCCTCGGTTGAAAATAAGTTATGCTTTACTCCTTTTATCTCTTTAATGATCTATGATCACAACATGCTTTTTTGTTTTATTTGGGCAGTATGCAGAATTTTCTTATGACTATTTTGCATAACAACCCTCCTTGATTTGGATAACAATTACAAAGATCATTCAATAGTTGTGTTCTTTGAGTTGGAGGTCCAAACCTAGTTTAGTGACTTTAAGATGCAATTCTTTGATTGAAATCTTGTGGATGCTAGCTAGTGAACATGGAAAACTAATTATTTTTCCCCCTTGCTACAACTTATTTGATAGGTGTGTATTGTGATATTATAGTATTTTGATGTTGATTTATCTTTAGGTCTAAGATTAGCACCTATGCATGTCGATCATGTTTTAGAGGGACATGGGATATGTTGTTTATTCTTCATTAAATGTTTAAGTTTTAGTGAATGTTTAGCATCCTCGTCAATTTCCTTGCAATTATAGATTAGAATAGATTAGATATATTTTATTGTAAGTAGCTTAGGGATCTTAAATCCAAACAAAACCAATAATAATTCAATCATAAGATTTATCACTCGCCGGCTACATTCCTTATAAGATACCATCCGACTTGCCTATACTACATTAGTGTAGTGGGGATTCAATACTTAATTATTTGTAAACATGTCATGACAATACTACGTTACTATAGTGGGGGAATGTTAGCAGTGTTAGTTGCCTTAGTATTGTTTTACATTTTTGCACAAAATAATGAAGAAAAAAAATGTCAAGTGCTTTAACATTCATATATCCATGTGTTTTATCTTATATGTTACTGTGTCTTTTTGATTTTGTTGCTAGTGTTTCAATGTAAAAATAGGGAATTCCTTTTGTGAGCAACAATGGATTCATATTCTCATCATTTTGGATATAGAAGAGAGTCAATATTATCAGCCTGAATGTTCTCAGTATTACCATCCTGAATCTCAGTATTATCAACCTCAAACTCAATATTACCAACTTAAATATCAATACTACCAACTCATTCAACAACAAAATATGTATGAATCATTTTCAAATACTTAATTCTGATCATTCAAATTTCACATATGAGGAAGTACAACAACAAGTAGATCACTCTTATCATGCCTATCAGAGTCCATATAGATTTCAGGATGATTCTATGTCTATTTGGCCATAGCCAATCCAACAAATCCAATCAACTCCCTAGGAAATAGTCCAAGACTTTAGCAAACAAACTCCTATTTCCTAGTCAACAAGGGATCTTAGTGCAAGAAATGAAAGAGCTTGCACAACAACTAATGCAACAACAAGCGGCCTTTGATCTCTAGTACCAGTAGTGAGCAGAGGAATTAAGCCAGAATTTGTAGATACAACTAGACCAACTTATATTAGCTATAACCCGATGATAATTAGCACGAGAGTCTAGTCAGTTTCACTCAAAGACTATTCCTGATGGAATTGACTTTGCTCGAGGTGATGGATTGTAGGGCTAGCGATATTATTATCTCTGATTTAACTGCTCTACAAGACTCCTTCGATTTATCATGTGGTGGTGATGTTGAAGTGTTGGATGATGTTGTTGTTGCATATATTGTTCCATTTACCTGTTCTTCCTTTCGGAAGAACTACTCCACTCTAGGAGCTTATCTCAACTTATCATTGGCCAAACCTGGGTCCTCCTGACCTCTTTGGGTTTTCTCCGCTTAGCATCCAATCATCTAACCCCAAGACTTTCCAACTTGATCTCCGGTCTTCTTTGACCTAGCAAGCCTTTGCTGCTAGACATCAGGTCCATTGACTCATCTACACTTTCCTCCTAGTGTCCTTGATCTGCTAATATTTCTGCCTAGTATCCGATCAAGCTGATCTGCTAGGACTTTCCATTGCCTAGTATTCAGTCAACTTAACCTATTAGGACTTCCCAAGTTGAGTCACTTGCACACTTGATTACTCTTGTTAGATCACAATAATACTTAACTTTGAAAGTTTACAACATCAAAACATAGGTTCAATTATCTAGTGCTCCCTATACCAATAACAAGTCTTTATAGGCTCCCAGAGTGGTTACTCCAATTGAACTGCCTCTAACCTATAGGGAGAATTTTTAAAGAGCATATGGTGAAGGGAGCAATCATGACTTCAACTGCAATCATGCCACTCCCGAAGTGGATTTTTGCTTAAACCATTTCCAACCACCTTGAAGTACCATTGAGGATATAACGATAGAGGGAGTGGTGCTTCAAGACACTGAATCACATAAAGAAGGCTCTCACTTATACTCAACCCATCCCATTGTTGGCGTGGTTATTACTTCTGAATCACATACAACTGCAAGGAATAAAGGGGAGTCCATCCTTTATTTTTCTTTTTTACTTCCTACTTTTCTTTACCTTCGTACTTTTCTTTACCTTCATACTTTGCTTTCATATTTTGCATGTTGTTTGATTTATATAGCATTTGGTCTTGTATAAACATCTCCATGTGTGTTTCATAGTAATAATACATTGAGAATCGTAAAAGTTTTTTTAAGTTTAACTATTAAATTTCTAGGTCATTTGACATGATGAAATGCTATACTTGCACACTATTGATTAGTGTGGTGATGGAATATATTTTTCTTAATTGAGTTTGATTGGTAGATATTACCTAGAGAAGACTACTACATGCTTATACTTATATTCTATTTTTGTGTGACTTGCACTCATGACAATTGAACTCTAGAACTTGCTTTGCTCTTTTTGAAATCACAATATCATATGCATGGATGAACATAAAGTATATTTCTTTCCCTGGCTTTTGAATTCTTTTTCCTTTATTTTCTAGTTGAATAACTCACCCAACAAATTTGTCTTCTACCATATTTGCTTTACCATTCTTTCATTGAGAGTTTTGTTTAATGTCTTCATGAGTTAGAATGCCCAAAATTTAAGTGTGAGAAAGGGTTTGCATATGCTTGAGGTTTAAGAAGGATATCTAGTACAAATTTATTGGAAATTGATGTAGGAGGATTCAAAGAATTTTATTACTATTTTTGGTAAATTTTGAGTTTTGGTCTTTAAGGTATATTTGAAAATTTCTTTTATATTTTTGAATTTTGAGTCCGTTTAGAATTTTTAGGATTGTGAGTCAGTTTAGAAAATTTCCCTTTCTATTATGATCTCTTTCCTTTCTTTACAAATTAGGAATTGTGGTCTATAAGTAAGGATTTCTTTGTGTCTTGGGGTTGGAGTCTATATAAGGGTATATTTAGTTGTTGGAGGAATTATCCTCGGTTATTAAATAAAATTGTTTTTTTTTTAAAATATGGAGGACAATGAATTTCTCTTCTTGCCTTCTCCTCAAACCCCCAACACCCTCCCCCCTTCACGTTAGTCTGCGGATAATCACTGTCATACCCTGCGTTAGTTTGTACAAGAGTTGGTAGTGTAAATGAAGGAATTTCAGCAATACTATTCCAAAATTTTCAGAACCTAACTTCTGGGACTCAGTTTTTCTGAATTATTAAGTGCTATGGAGGAATACCTTGCTGTTGGAAATGGTTTCAAAGGAACTAGTGAGTTTCCAAGTGTTACTGGAAATAGGAAGGCATGTAGTTTAGGTTGAGGCAAACTGTAATGAAGCAAGGGAATTTATACTGGGAGATTTAAAAATCAGAATGTTGAGGATGAGATCTGTTGGATTACTGCAGCCTGCAGAATTCAGCTTGACCTTTCCTCTATTAAATTTTGTTTTCTGAATGACAATAGAAATTCCACCTTAGGAGACCTATGGCTGATATTGATGGCATGGTCAAAATCCTAAAAGAGATATCAAAGTGCTCCAGTATCAGAGGAAAAAAAAGACACACCAATTCAATGGAATCAATTGCAACTTGTTTGTGCCAACCTTTCTTTAATGTTTATTGGGCAGTGATAAGTAAATATTGAGCTTGGTATTGGGGTGTCATTTGGTGTTCAATTCCTTCTTCATGAGTTCATGTTTCATGAATAGCAATCTGTTCTGTGAAATATGTCAAGGTGAAAACTATTGGAAGATTGATTATAGAGCTGCAGTTGATGTTTGTGCCAATGCTTTTGTTAAACCTAATCTCTGTGACTGCTGAGGAACAAGGGAGAAGTTGACCATCTTCCCCATCAGTTTGAATGTTGAATAAGAGGATTTTGAATGATATGCCAGAATTTAATCAATGATGTATTAAACTTTCAGAATTTGACAGGACCTCAAAGTTCTAAAATTTTGGTCAAATACTCAGTTGGTTTTTGAATTCTGATACAAGAAGTCGAGCGGATTATCAGATTCTAAAATGGGATGAAATAGCAACTTGACACTTATTGCATAAGGCTCATAATTCTGAAATTCTTCCTTTGCAAACCTATTCCTGTCCCTGTTCCTGTCCCTGTCCCTGTCCAATTCAGTGTTGATCAGTACTCTCTCCTTTGCAAAATTCTTCACGCAACAGACTTTTAGTTTCCTAGATTATGAACCTTCTAAATTCCTTGAATCTGGTACGAAGGCAGAAGTTAGGAACCTGATTCTGGAAGGAATAAAAACAGAACGGGAATATGCACTTAATGTATTAGCTCTCTTAGGTTGTGTGCCAAATGCTTGTTATAAGTTATTGATCATCGAGAATCTGAATGAAAACATGTGCTGGCTCATTGATGTATGGTGAAAACTTTCCTCAACCCCTTTGAAGGTTCAATTCTTGAAAAATCCAGGAAATAGGGCTGTGATCAGTTTGTAAATCAGGAGGCTGAAATCTGAATCAGTGAGTTGGGTTGAGTTGTAAATCTGGAAGTTAAGTGTTGGAATTTGTTAGTTAAGTGCCTAACATTGGTGAAGATTCAAAACCTTCTTACCAATGAAGTGAACTTGATTAACAAGCGAGACAATGTGATATCTGGATGGGGAAAAACAGGGAAAGGCATTACAGATTACAGGAAAAGGAAAAAAAAAAAAAAACT
>JBBPFQ010000096.1:711991-723489 GCA_037974815.1 Kaempferia elegans | reverse complement strand
TCCAGGGTCTCTCGGTTCCCGGGTCTCCCAGCTCCCAGGGCCTCCTGGGCTCCTTGTCCTCCCAGCTCTTGGCTCCTTGGATTCCCAGGTCCTTGGCCTACTAGCTCCTGGGCGTCTTAGCTTCTAGGCCTCCTGGCTCACAGCTCCCAGGGCCTCCTGTTTCATGGCTCCTTGGATTCCCAGCTCCTTGGCCTCTTGGGTCCTTGGCGACGCGTATCAGAATGCAAGATCATTTCAAAAAAAAGATAATTATTGCATAAATCTTGGATTATTTCAAGAAAAAGATAATTACCACACAAATCTTAGATTATTTTAGAAAAAAAAAGACAGTGGCGTGAATAAGTCTTACATTATTTAAGGAATTAAATAATAATAACGTGAAAAATCATAACAAAAAAAAGTCAGTTGTCTCTCTATAAATGGTGTCCCTTTCCGACATTCAAAGTACATACGCTCACCTATGTACATCAAAACTCTAATACTCATATTCTTCTTCATCCTCTAATTTGAGTGTCGAAGTGATTGAGTCGAGGAACCCCTCGCCTTCATTCTAACCTTCTTCTTCTTGTCTACCCTCATCCAGGCTCCCAACCGCACATTATGCTTGTCATTTGGTTATTGCCGATTAAGTTTGCAAAAAAGTCAACTCATCGGTGATTCACTCGTCGTCATTCATAGGTAGGATCAACTACTATATAATTTCTTAGTGTGAAAATACATATATATTAGTATATATTTATATTAATATTTTATGAAAAAATAAACATAATAATTCTCTGTATGAAATGAATATTATAATAATTGATATGATGAATTTTAACATGTTAGTACATCACGTGGAAGTTTTTTAGGTCTTGATCCATTACTTTTATAAAATCTACCCAGTGTTTCATCATTCTTACGACCATAAATAGGAAATAATAATTTTAATTAATTTAACATAATTAATTCATCTTAAACACATAAATTTGAAACGTGACATATAAATTTAAGTATTTCAATATTAGCATTATTAGAACTAATATTATCAAATCATATTAAAAATAATTTAGGAATTAATCCGTATGCTTTTAGAATTAAACATAATAATTGAGAAATATTGTGAGCATTGTGTGATTCATAAAAAAAAATCTATAGGCTAATAAACATTTTTGGATTTTCTAGGAGTTATCGATGCAATGGCAAGTGACACTCATGTACAAATGCATTTGCAAATGATCACTCCAAATATCAAAATATAAAAAAACTATTAATCCCGTCTAGAAGTTGTAAGACACATCCACATCAACTATATTATTCAATTAAATCTTTTTTTTCCTTGCCTTACTAATCTTTTAATTGTATGAATAATTATTGTTCGAGGAACACGTATAGTAGATGGATTAATTGATTCTTGACAAAAATATTCAAATGTGCATCTAGACCAAAAACTAAAAGAAATATTTTCTAAAAAAAATCTAATTAATGATCTTTTAATTTATTGTCATTATATATAAATAAACTTGAATCGGTACATCCACTAGTCAAGAAAAATTTAGGCAATTGAGTCTGAGAATGTTCAATTCCAAATTACATCGGGCGCTTCATTTCAACGTGTCATTTCAATGACCCATAGTTGTTGTCCGATTGGAATTTATAGGAGACTATGCAATGCTTACATGTTGCACACATTTCTTCGGATGGAAGAGTGATATTCTAAAAATATTTAGTAAAAATAGACAAGGTTAAAGGAGTATCTCAAACCTTAGATGTATTGCCATTGATACTTTCTTATGTCTAAGGTGTCGAAATTTGCTTTGACTCATAATTGGTAAATTGAATATCGTCGTGATCCATATTTAGATAGTTGGATTAATTATTTCCTTGTCCCTCTTAGACTAAGATGATAAAACTCCTATTATAATTAGAGAATTGAAGTCAAAAGCAATCGAGATTTCAGAATTGAGAGATGAGAGTAGAGAAGATAATTTGGAAATAATGAAATGCGCGGTTCATTTATAAAATTTGGATAATAACAAATACTAAATCATAGTCATTGATAAAAAAAAATTGATTAAGTAATCTCAATCGTTTAAAAAAAACCCTGCCCCAACAGTCGGAACCGGTTAATGGACACCTTGAACTCTAATCGGCCCGAGTGGGGCCAAATCCAATTCAGACTCGATTATGAGTCCGAGTCGAGTCCGGGTCAAGTCCAAATCGGACTCAACCCAGGGTTGGGTCTAGGTTTAACACTTTACAAGCTCATTGATCCAAGGGCTCGATGCAAGCAACAATTGTAGCAAGAAAAAACACAATAGTGTTTTTTACCCTTTGCATTGAGCAGCAAGCTTCATCTTTTAAAGGGGATTTCATAAATAAGGGTTGAGGCATGCCTTTCCTTAGTTTCTTCTTAATTATTTTCTTATCCAACTGTTGAAGCGACGGCTAGGACTACCTTGTGGCGAGTTCATTTGTTCCTTTCATTTTGTTGGCTAATCTATAACTTGATAGGTTGACAAGAGACCAAAATTTGGCATATCCTCCATTCATTTATCGATTTTTTCCCCTAAGATTTGTTCCATTTTGTTCCATAGTAGTTTAAAGGTAGATAATTGCCATCTCCATTAATTGATCTTCCGTTGGCTTCATTTGAGGTAGGATCCTCACTCTTTTGTTTAAGTAAAGGCCACCACAGACTTTGAAGATCAACTAGGAAGTTCTGAATCTCAGAAAAGAGATAGAAACCCCTTTGGATTGACATGGAAGTTCCATCCCTTGTTTTGATGATGATGAGTTGCTTTGTTCTCTATGTTAGTATTTGTTGAGCTTATTGTACTTCATCTCTCTTCATTAGACTATAAGACTAATTGGATAATGTTTCAAACAAGAGTGTCAACTCGATGTCAAGATTCATTGTCTAGTGCAAATGCTCGAACCAAAAGATTCAAATCAACATGGCAATCGAGAAGTTCAGGAAATTATTTGTGGCAATCCACTACTAGTACAGACTTTTTCGACACAAGCCAAAGTCCACAAAGGATACATAACAGAAGAAACCATCACTAGAGATCTAGCTTGAGACTACTTAAAACACTTTCAACATGAGCCAGAGTCCACAAAAGATACATAACAGAAGAAACCATCACTAGAAATCTAACTTGAGACTGCTTATTTAAAGCATACTATCAGTCCTTGCTGGCAACCTCCTGAAGAAATTTATTGGTGCAGAAGGCATCCTGTATCGGAATCTCGGGTGCCGCATCACATAGAAACCTGCTAGGGCAGCTAACACCTGCATTGGGGTCACATAAAACACGAGCGCAGCCATCAAACAGAAAACCACAAATATTGCAGTGGCCCGAGGATCTCTCCAGCTAAGCAATGACTGGATCCTCTCCCCTTGAGTTGCCAAGTCCCCGACCACAATTTGTATCCTTCCAGCAACGTTCCTTAGCCGATCGTACCTCATACGAACAAGCTCTGGACTCCTGCTGCTAGGGAAGGTATCGAACTCCTCATCGAGCTCGTCTGGATTCACAGCTTCTGCATGTGAAATTTTGGTGTTCATGTGTGGAGGATAACGAGGTCGATAGCGGTAGTTCCAAATGCCAATCAGGAACATGTAGAGAAATATTGTAGGAAGTATCAGTTCTGGGAAGCAGACTAGCATTAAGAACAGAATGTGCACCAGTACAGTGGTGATGGGGTTCCTCCACGTACAAACATCTCCGAACCATTTGCTCACTGCAAAAACGCCTGAGAAAACTGACATAAGCCTAAAGAAATTAGCTTTGCTTCGACGCATGCTCCATAGATGGGAGTTGACATCAGACATGTACTCAACAACTTCCTTTCTGAGGGGAGGCTCCATTCGGTTAAGTCGTGCAGCTACTATCTGAACAGCTTGGAGCCGCAGCATATCTTGTTGCATCATGGTTAGAGGCCGTATGTAATGCATCTTGGGCAGCAAAGGTTTTGAGTACATGTACATCATGTTAATCAATGAAGTAGACGAGAACCGTAAAGCAAGGTGGAGCTCGCCCATCTTCTTGACACCAGAAGGATGTAAAACAAGAAGAGGGTATGCATGTGTGTACACACGACCTGTTTCAAGGGTTGAAAGACGTATGCGAACCTTGCCAATTGTAGCATCTTTGTTACCATTAGGGCTCTTCTCTCCTAATTGGCGATTGTCAAAGACACCAACTGTAAGAACTGTATCTGGATCAAAAACTTCCCATGTATACTGCTCATTGTATCTCGGGGATAGGCCATTTATGATGGTGCGGGTCCGGACCCATTTCTGGCTATATTTGGCTACACAATAGGTATCTGATGTCCCCTTTCCTTCTCGGGTCTTCATAGGATTAAGCCCTTCTGCTTTAAGTATGCCAAGCTCAAGCAACCCAATCGATGGCTTCCAAAGCTGCTTTGCTGTTGGTCTAAGGTCGCTACTGTAGTGGGTGGACTCATCAAGCACATGATATCCTCCATCCAAACAAACACGGAGGTGAATCCTGCTAGAAAATTTATCCTTCTTGATCTGATCCACATCAATTGCAACTGGCCTCTCAAGGTTGAACCACCGACCATAGACAATGCGATCATCAGCTCGCTTCTCAATTACTGCCAAAGGAATAACAACACGACCAATCACCTCGTCTTTATTTGGCCCCACACGATCTTCCACAGAAAGAATGAGGTGATCCTCAAATGGTTCAGCAGCCACAAACATGTGGTCCTCATTCCAGAAAGCATTAAATGTTCGTGCCTGAACTGTTCTTGTCCTCAATATCTGATTTCCTAGCTGTGCCTTAACATAAATATCAGGAAAGCGGGTCTTATCAGCAATGATAACATCTTGTGCCTCGACGATGTTGACACGAACATACCACAGCCTAGGTGCATGATACACTTTTGACCTGATGTGAGAGCCAACAGCAGAGGCATCAACATGTGCAGCTGCATCGGAGTGCCATGCCTCAGGAAATGCTTCATCCGCTTGGGTTCCTATCCAAACTGCGAGCATGAGTTCACCTTTTGTTTTTTCACTTTTCTTGTCCTCAAGCCGATACCACTCTGGAGCTAATGGGCTATCTGGTGGAACGCGTATGGGAACATCATTTAAATCAAGACGTACCAATCCAACAAAGTCATCCTTGAGCAGATCTTTGTCTTTGACCACAACTTCAAGAATTGATGCCTGCATCCTTTCCCTAGCAAATGCAAATACTTCATTCCATTCTGGGTTCTGATTCTTCTCAAAATGTTTTGTGATTCCCTTGTAATTACCTACTCTCACTTCAACATAAGGATCAAGGCTTCCAGTAATATCCATGGTCGGTAAATCTCGTGCCTTCACAACACGAACAAAAAGATAGTGCATTTGCTCCACAAGATCATATGTACTAGAAGGCTTCTCAGCACGAATAACACGGCCTCCAACAATCTGACCCCCACCCAGGAAAGGTCTAGTTTCTTTTAGAGCAAAGTCCACTGGCTGCTGTGAGGATGGTCCTGAGTACATCCTAATAATTTTGGGAGGTGGAGGCTCAGGTTTCATAGGATCAGCCACATACCTAACTGGTTCACTGATTGGAGCAGATGAGTGGTGCTCATAGACCTCTTTTGGGATACTATGAAAGGTATGACTTGACTCATGTCTGTTTTCTGCAGGTGGATTTGTATGTATAACCGGGGGGACTTGGGAAGGAACTTCATGAGCTAAACTTGGAGAGACACTGCTCATATAAGGATCGGTGGCTGGGAGAGGATTAGAAGCTTTTATAGAGGGGTCATCAATCAGGAACACTTTAAGTCCAAGTTCTCCTTTAACGCGTGAAAATATTCCACGTTTTTCCAGTGGAAAGTGGAGTACAACAGCATCAGCATGGAGTACAAAAGAGGTTCCAGAAATGCGAACCTTGCCAAGGAATGACCTGGAATGTGTGGCTTTGTTCATGTTATACACAGAAGCTTCAAGAGCAAGCTCAGGAAGCAAGGTAGGATCTGCAATGTTGAAATAGAAGCACTCATTCCATACAGGATTAAGATCTTTTTCTTTGATTGTTGTACGGAACTTCTGACCATCAAAATGAAGTTCCACACATGGATTGGACGAACCCTGCCCATCCTTAGGCATGAGGTCATGGGCACTTGCAACTTCTACACCCAATTTATAGTTGTTCATCTTTATGAAAGTTTATTGTCCTTCTGTGAGAAATCCACATATAATTGAAAAGCTCAATATGATTCGAGTAACTAATTGCTTACTATGTTAAAGACTTATGTCCCTGTAATGAACCTTGTCTAGCAATTGTAGAAATTGCAGACACCCTTAAGCTTATGAGGGCCAAATAATTAATAGCTCATTAGAATACGAATTCTTTTATAACTTAAAAAGAAAATATAGCATGCAGAAGAGTGGAAGTTTTATAATATATTTTCCAGCATAGTTATCCAGAATATATTAGTCAATCCTTGGAGCATAAAATAAAAATAATAATGCTAGCCTGAAGTTTATTTGTGAAAGAGCAAGTGATAAATAGTTATCTGAACATATAGTTACAAAGCATGATGAAGAATAAATAAAACGAAAGTTTATAGAAAGTCATAGACATGCTCCTAAAAGATTTCTAGTCTCTGCATCATAAGACAATGGAAACCATCAACAAAATGATGCATCTAAAAGAAGATTATTTAAACTTCACGAACAACAATAAAAATTTGTTTCTTTCCGCCATAAATTTTTCAGAGATTCAGTGAAAAGTAGTCATTAGGAAAATTACACACAAGAGAATTACAGTGTGAATTTTAGTTCTTAACAGTTTTGTAGAGTCCGTATCATAAGACAATGGAAATCATTGACAAAGTAATGCATTAAAAAAAGGGATTATGAAAACTGCAATGACATTGATTAAATTTTTTCCCATCATAAACTTTTCAAAACCAGTGAAAATCTGACATTAGGAAAATAACATGGATATCATAAGCAAGATAAAAGAACAATGTGAACTTTAGTTCTTTGACTAATGACTTGTATGCTTATGCATCCATAGATGGAAAGAGATAAAATTAACATCCTACACAAGTCTAAAGTGAAACAAATCAGAGAAAAAATTAATTAGCTCTAATAGTACGCTTAGTTTGTTCTTGTTACTATATATGTATTCTTTTTAACAATGTGCATTCTTTCTAAAATTGCTAAAGTTTAGCTTTACTAGTAGGCAAAGTTTGTCATAATCACTACAACTCTATTCTTGTTCAGCAATGACCTTTACTTCAAAGATGGTCAAGTTGAATTCACAATAAGAGAACGGTGAAACAGACAGATATTTTGGCGTCATATTACAAAACTCTTCAACGTTCTTTGTGCAAGCTTTTTCGTTTTTACCCCCAGTAACCAACTGATTTATCAAAAGAGAAAAGATCAACAATATAATGCGTGAAAGAAAGAGCTAGTAGGACCAAAATGTGTGGGTGAGAAAACAGGATCGCTAAAATGAGGGAGCCTTGACAGTTGAGGATCTGGGCATCATCCGCTCGATCGAAGGAATACACGATCACACACACTAACCGAAACACCTCCCTCCAGATCTGTACATGAAACGCACTGAAAACGTAATTTAACCCCATTTCACAACGCCCCTTCAACGAAAAAAACACAATAAACGAAGACAGAACAAAAATCCAATTTTTTCCTAATGAATCAGATGCAAACCTCAAGAAAAAACTCACCTTCCGGGCTGAACCGTTTAATTGACTCCGATCACGCCTTCGAAGGTCGGCCTGGCTGAGATCTGGAGGATTCACAGCATTACGCCCGAGAAAAGTGGGATGAAGAGGAAAAGGTTAGCAAGGAGGGTAGAGCGCAGATGGAGAGCAATGCAGAACGAAATTGACGGGCATTTCCGTGGGGAAAAGCTACCGAGCTCTTTCGTCTCCCCCTTTCTCTTCTCTTCCCATCTCCTCGAAATGCTCACAGCAGGAGCTGTTCGTCGCAGCTGCGCGACGCAGTGCATTTAACGGCTCGTCAAGTTTTATTAAATTAAAAAAAGAGATTATTTTGAATAAAGAAAAATCGATGAAATTGGTCCGATAAGAAATATATACGTACACTCGATTTTGCGCACCCTTGAATTTACACAGTCCTTGGTACCGTGGGTCCCACGGAATGAAGAGACGCGAGTAAGCGTAAGGGGCTACAAAATGTTTGCCTGTTTATATATGACGTCACACAGAGTAGTGGGACCTACGTCAACAGCGAATGGAAAGCGTCTGGGACACGATGGGTAAGTTTGGCACGGGACTGGATTTGAGGAGCTATCCATTAGAACCTCTCTTGTTACAGAATTACGAAACTACCACTGATTTAGTCCTATTTGAATCACCCAAGAAAATACGCAGTCCTTTGTTACCGTGGGTCCCACCGAATGCAGAGACGCGAGTAAAATGTGGGGCTACAAATTAGTTTATATAAATAAATATATAACGAGACCACTGAGTTGTGGGGCCTACTTCAACAACCAATAGAAAGCGTCTGGGACTCGATGGGTAAGTTTGTCACGAGACTAGATTCTTCTATTAGAAGTTAGAACCTCGCTTAGTGCAGAATTACGAAAGTACCACTGGAGTTGTCTTTATTTATTTATTTATATTTTATAAGAACCTACGCAAGAAGAAAAGTTACTTCTAAATTCTACTCTTTTAATTTATTCGACAAAAATCAAAAAGGTATTTCAAATTTTATTTTTGTAAATTGCTATCATTTAATAAAAGTAATTACTTTTCACTAAATACTTTATAAAATTGTAAGAATTTTTTTCACAGATGTAAACTTCTAGTTTTAATACTATTATTGACATAATTATTTGTTATTTTGTAAAATTAGAATCTAAGTTAGACATCATCATATTTCATTTATTTTTCTACTCTTTCATACAAAATCTATCATATTTTTCTAATTCAATGAAAAACATACATAAATCCTTATTTATTTTTATGTACTTTTACTATTGGATCAAATAAAAATAAATTAATATTGATGTATTCTTTTTTATATATTCTCTTTTGTAAAATAGATATTTAATTGATCTACATAAGACAATTGAAAAGGGTTGGTGTCAATTTAATTTACCTTTTAAAGTAAAAAATAGTGGGTGAGAACAGATGTGGTCACACTCACACCTAATGAAGTTCAAAATTTCAAATTGACTCGTGATTCGTTTGCCCCTAGCATCTCCACCAACTCGTCCTCAGGCAAATACTAAAGAGGTAAATCACGGGTGACTACTAGTCATTAGTGTAAATAGTTAAGACATGAGGGAGGTATATACTCGAACGCGTCGAATTTCAACCTCTACACCTCATGTGGCAACCTTCCTATACCTTAACCATCACACCGCCCCAAGGAGACTAAATTAACTCAATAATAGACCAAAAGGGAATGATCTTTATGGCCATTTGATATCAACTTATGGGTTCAAATGCTCCAATTGTGATGTTACATCACTTTTATAATCCACGCTTCGGAATTGTGTGAAATTATATCTTTGGATTTATTTATATAATTTTTAATTTTATATACTAAATTTATCTAAACCCCCTTAAAAATAGTCACGCAATCAAAAAAGTGTATTTATTTATTGAAATCATCCAAGACAGTCACTTTTTTTTTAATTAAAGAGCATTCTATCCCACAAACAACTCGTGTATAATTATTCAATCCTCAATATACTATTTTTATTATTATCTTCCGTCTAAATCTTGAATTAGTTGGGTACATTTTAACAGTACAAATTATAGTTACTATATATGTTGCAACAATTACGATTTCGTAGCAGTTATATATTTAACCTGTTTTAATATATTCATATTATAACAATTACGATTTTATAACTGATATAGCTTGGATTCAATCATATCCATCTACCATTCATGTAGAAATAACAATTACTGTCATTGGAATAACACTAAGGCTGCGTTTAGTATGCTGTATGTAATCCAGCTTGTAATATAATCAAATTTGTAATATAATGTAATTAAGATTAATACTATGTTTGATGAAAAAGTTGTATGTAATCAAGGTTACAAAAGTGATTACATTCTTTTATTTGGTGTCCATTATTTTTTATAAAAAATATAATTCGTATTATTATAAAATGATAAAAATATCCTGCGACCATTACCGGCCGGCGGGGGTAGCGGCGGCCTGCGGCGGCGACCGACGGCCGGCGGCGATAGAGGTTGCGGCGACGAATTTATTGAGGACGTGTTTTGATGAAATAAGTTAGGGGTATTTTTATCATATGAAATATCGAATTGTAATGTAATCCAGATTACATACATTTGCTTTGTAATCCAGATTATAAAAATTTATTAACTTTTATAATACATGTTACATTACATTACAAATAAAGTAATCAACATACTAAACGTACCCTAAACTCTAAACACGAGACATAGTTATAATAATAATTTGTTAAAATGCCTTTGTAAGATTCTTCTTGCACCTAATTTAGCGGCCTTCAAGACGGTATCATACTCGAAGGTGAACCATAAAAGATATTTAATCTAACGTAGCGCCTTCATGAGGGAGAAAAAGGGCATTCTCATGCATACTCTTGATTTTTACTCACAAAATAATATCATGTCAATCAGTCAATATGTGCATTTTTAGTAATTTTAAAAATATGATGCATCTTTTTGAATATTTTTTAAAGTGAGATAGTTTGTATTCTAATTATGTTTCTAGATGGTCGGGGCAGTTGCGAGTCGCACGTGGGCGGCGTCGGGAAGCGAGGAAATGGCACCTCGTTGTTAACGAGCACGTGATCAGGAAACATGTTCATGTGATTTAGACGTGATGACCGTCCTACTCTAATAATTGATTAATTAATTAAAAAATATGGTCTTTAATGAAATAAAATATTTTTTATTTTTTAAAAATGGCCTGGGGCCGGGCTTGTTGACTAAGAAAATCTCTTATACACCCAATTTATTTAACCTTAGAGATGGTTTTGTTCATGTCTTAAACCCTAGTCATTAAGTTGGCTTTAAGCTCGACACTATCACCTAGATCCTTTAAGTGCTTCAAGTCCAAAAGAAAGCGACCTCCGGAGCAGAGTTGAGTTGGTTAATGTGATACAAAATTATTACTATAGGGTAACAGTTTGAATGTCGGCAAAGCCTAGGAAAAAAGTCCTTCCTGTACTGGCAAACTACAACTTCTTGATTTATCTCTTCACATATAATTATAGAGTCGATCAAGTAAAACTGCTAGGATAAGGAAGCTATGTTTAGCCTTATTCCATATATACATTTTTATTTTAAAAAATATTTGTGTTTTTAATGTTATCATAACAGCTATTATAAATACTTCAATTTTAATTAATACTGATTGATATGTATTGTACTAGTTATAGGATTACTAATAATACTATATCTTACTATATTATAAAGAATCTGGCTCCAATACTAACAGATTTTCAATTAATTTGGTGAAGCCTACGATAAAA
>JBBPFQ010000096.1:690800-702510 GCA_037974815.1 Kaempferia elegans | reverse complement strand
TGCTGTATAGCAATTAGATTATAACTCATCTGAATTCTGAACTCCATAGCTAAAATATGGTCATGTGCATTGTATCTACAATGCAGGTTCAGAAAACTCAACAAACCTTCAGCTTTATCAAGATAGATACAGTTTCCTGTTGAATGATGTCGGGTGCAATTGGAATAGCAACTTCTTTTCTCCCTCCAGGTTCTTTAACATTCAAAGAAAAAAAAAACAAAATAAGTGCAATAACTAGCATACCACGTAAAGTTTTACGTAAACAAATAATAATAATAAATCCAGTAGTATATACTCTTGTGCAGGGACATATCCAACCCCACTGAATTTAACAAGAAACTATTAGATGGGGGTAAAAATATCATTTTAGATGTTTAAGGGAATGTAATTCTAATTCCCTTCCTAATTCATATAAATTTTGATCTGAATTGGTTTTATGAAGTTAGTAAGGAATTAGAATTCAATTTCCTACTAATTTCTTGTTGAAAAATGATACCAAAACATGAAATTAAATTTCAATTCTGGTTGAAATTCAATTTCCATGATTTTCAAACACAGTGTTAGATTTACGGCGGTGGGCGATAGAAAATTTTTTATCGGCCGTCTCAAAATTTATTCGGTTAAAAAAAATTAAATATCTTGATTATTAAAAATAAATAAATAAAAGTAAAAACGAAAGGTCCTCGACCTTTTCTCCGCTCGGTTGCGTGCTTCAGGTTTCGGCTCTGTTACTGTCAAGGTTAGGGCTGTCTCCGTTCGAAAGGGAAGCGATGTCGGTCTCCGGTCGCCGCCGCGACGGCAAATCTGGAGGAGGTGGACGCGATCGGACCGACTTCGAGGAGAGAGAATCCCATCGCAAGGTTGACTTCTTCTCCCTTCGTCTCCTCGTTTGATCTGTTGTCTCTTCGCTGCTCGATCATCTTATGCCTTTCTAAACAAGCTTGCTTTCGACTGGAGGAAGTAGGTGCTGGATAAACGAAGGATTATAAATGGTTGGTTTATCCGAATAGGTTAGGGCATGCATTTTATTAATTCCGACGGATAGAATTTTACGTTGGAAATTATTGGAGGATTCATCATTTCATTGAATTGCACATTTAGGATTTTCTGCTTCATCTTTATGTGCGACTTATGTATTTAGTTAACTTGGTTATTTATCTGATTAGTTTCGAACAATTATCACTTAGGCCCTGTTTTCTCTGATGGAAGGAGATGACTAGGAAAAGAAAGAGAATAGTGAAAAAATTCATAAGAAAAGGATACATAATAGTTCTTGATTTCGGTTTCCTAGTAGGTAAGGAAAAAAAGAAGTAGAGTTTTCCTTCCAACTGTTTTCTTTGAGGGAAGGAAAGAGGAAGGAACATTGAAGTTTGGAAATTTTGTTTGGTAAAAACAAAATTTTTTTATCTGGGACAAAGTCTTCTCTGTCTCTGTCCAGTTTAGATGGAATCAGATTTAGGTCAAATTGGGGAAAAAAAATCCTGTACCACTTCTTCCCTCCCTTCGTTTCCACAAAAGGAAATGGAGGAAAAGAGCCTGAAAAAAATCTTTTTGCCACTTTGTTTCTATAGTGGAAATGTGGGAAAATAGCAGATGAAGAAATCGTTTCACTACCTTGTTTCTGCCCGAACTTGCACCCTCTTAAGAAACATGACCTTAGATCGCTTAGTATGAAATGTCACAAAACCTATGGACACAATATGCTTATTGACACCTTTATAATACTTCTTTTCTTGAGATCTGCCTTTTCATTAAAAAATTGTGATTTATCAGAATTTTTTTCATTGTCATTAATAGATCATGATCATTTCTTGATGCTTCTGAAACCTCTGTTTCATTTTCATTCATAGGATTGTCATGTTTAGTTGAATTTGCATTGTTCAGTCATCTTACTTTACATAAGATATACATTGCACAGCTATGGGAATATCTTTACCTATTTATTTCAGTGTCCAAATACATTTTACACATACTATTCTGGAAATTGAGGAGATGAATAACACTTGAGTCTAATATAGTTTTTGATGGTTGGATTGGCTAGGTTTGCTGAGGATTAATTGCTGAAAAAAAATATCTAGAATTAAATTTCCTGACTGTAAATTTGTGCTGACAGATTCGTCAACTGACTGGTGATTTTATTTAAAATTGGTAAGAGGGTTTTATTACTTGCAGGTATAAGTGGTTGGGGGAAGTACTAATGATAAAGTGTTTAAAAAATCTACATATGCACATCTGCTTTTACTTCAATCTGGAGTTTGAAGGAAGTTATTTATAAATATTTTCTCATCTACTGTGAAAATATGTGTTGAGGTCTTAAAACAACCAAAAAGGGTAGTGTGGAAACCAAATTAGTGTTTATCAATATTGCAATTTATTTTCACAAGGATAAATCCTGAACTTTGATCTATAAAAGAATTATTCTTAGGCCCATTGTTTGGAAAAAAAAAAACGATGAGACAAACCCTTTTTTAAGAGAAAGACATTCAACGATATACCTCTATTAGGTTCAGTGGGACCATCCATTGTAAACACAGTTTCATTTTGACATCAATGTTTATGCATGCATGTTAAATTTACCAATGATTTTATGCCAATTATTTTATTTCATAGAATAAAGGTTCATCTTCAATTTTAGCACAATTTCTATCAAGATAAGGAAAGTAATGGGGGGCGAGATAAGAAAAGAGAATGGAACCAAGATAAGGAAAGAGATCAGAGTTTGAAAATAGAGAGAGAGCATACTCAAGAGAAAGAAAGACATTCTGACCGCCATAGAGACTATCGTAGACATAGAAGTACCAACAATGAAAGAGTAAAAAGCAACCTTGATGAACGGGACTACTTCTATGGCCGTGACAATCACAATCGGTATGCGTGATTCTGTTGCTATTGTTATTGTTGTACTTTTCTTATCTACCAACTTTCTTGTGAAGTTAATTTATTCTATTTACTGTCCTTATTGGCGTTGGTCCACTTGATTCAACCTGTTATATATGTCCTTAGTTTTTTAAGAAAAAACTATGTTGCTTTCTTATAGCCAAGCTCATAAAACTAATTTGTGTAGAGACTCGTGTAACAAATTTTCTCAAGTGTGATTGTGTATAAGTGCGTAACTGATACTCATTATGACCATATACCATCTTTCCTTATGACAGTAGTTTTGGAATAATAAAAAATGTGCAACTTCTGTGTTTGTTTATGGTAATAACTAGCATTTGTATACATTCAGTCACTTGTAGTCTATGTTTGGGAAAAAACATGCACTTTTTTGTGTTAAAAAATATACTAGGAATGTAATGATGTAAAACCTTTATTATTATATTACTTATCCTCAAATATTATATTAGAACTTATTTGTTTCATTGGCAGCCAAAAGTATGATCATGAAAAAGATAGACAATACAAACATAGGTCACGATCGCGTTCGAAGGATAGACACAACAAACGAACCAAATCACCATCTCCACCAAAAAGGTAGTTTTATATCATTTTCCTTCATAACTTGTTTAGGTTGTAAACATTGTACTTCTATTTATCTTTTTTACTAGGAATTTAATTTTCTGGAATGTCATATACAACTGTAAGAATACTCTTTCTATTTTGTCAGTACACCAGAGAGATCCTTCAGGGTAAAAGAAGGAATTTCTGAAGCAAACATCAAATTTTCTTAAAATAGTTTATTATTTAAACTTCTGCCATGCAATCTTTTCTTCTTGCTGTTTTATGGAGTATTGACAATTGCATGAAACAGCTTCACTGTTTCACTTTTGTATTTGCTCTATGATTAGGTATAAATAAGATATTAATGAAATTCTAGAATAAAACTATCATTTATGTACTAGGGGCTATCATTCAAAAGCAAGACTTTAAATTGACTGCATGTTCAGAAAACTGTCAAGATGTTTACTTGATTAGAAGATTGGCAATACGAGGCACAACAAGTAGCATGTTAGGCAAGAAAAATTTGTCTTTGTTAAGACCCTTGATATGCACATTCACTCATAGTATAAGCTTTTTCACTTGTGCGAGTTGTATTCAATGTGGCAAGTCTACCATCCTTTTTTGCTTCTGCAGTAAGCGCACAAGTGGTTTTGACATGGCTCCTCCTATTGCTTCTGGTCTGCCTGAACCTACTGCTACAGGTCTGTCTGTAGTCTTTGCTACTAATTTTTGGTTTGAGCTATTTTGGTTAGTGCTATTTTGTTTACCAGTGCATTTTGAAATATCTACTCATGACAAATATCTAGGCTATTTTATTATTTTGTTTATGGTTTCATATGGAAACTGAGGATCATTATTCTGTTGTTGGCTGTTGTCTGTGTGTCAATGTCACTGTATTTTCGTATAAGAAGGCAATATTGCTCCACATATCCCAAGATGCTACCAAAAGGCGTGTCTTCAGTAGACTTTATGTTCAAGGGATCGATATGTATCGGGGAATCAAAATGTGTCGCAGGACCAACAAACTAATCCGCTGGATCTTCACCTTCAACCAGGAAGAATTCTTGACTTTTGGTAGACTTTACAGATATATCTTCAGCAGCAGCATTGGTTATCTTGTCTTTTTTAATTTTTTATCATGCAAATTATGTCTTGTATGAATATCATTCTTTGAAGGAATGAACTAGTTCCACCAAAACTTAGAAGCATTACATTTCTGTTTTTGAGGCTGTACTCTTTATTCTTAGGAAATATAGGATCACTGCCTGTTGTTCCTCAATTAATGAGTGGAACTTTACCAACAATGTTGCCTATTACAGCATCCCAGGTATTTTAAAGTTTGTTTGCTGCAATTTCTTTACATTTTATGTAATTGTAACCTTCTTACTAGTATGCTGAATTGCATTGCGTAGTTTGGGTCACTTGGACTAATGCCAGCACAAGCAGTGGCTCAACAGGTATCTTGTGAATCATTTCTTTTGATTTTCTTATTGGGAATGCTGATGTTGAAGTGTTTGTTCTGTTAGGCAACAAGGCATGCACGACGCATATATGTTGGAGGTCTTCCCCCTATGGCAAATGAGCAGGTTCTATCCTATTTATCTATGTACTTTTCACCTATTTGGCTAGTTATCTCAGACAAGACATAATGTACATATGCATTTTATTAACATCATTAAACTTTTCCCTTTTCAATTCACTCCCCTCTTATCTTTCCTCTGTATTACCTTTCCACTTCTAGATTTCAATGATAATTTGAATTCTGTTAAAATAATTTAAGCTTGAAATTATCTTCTTGGACATTTCAAATTTTATAAGGATGAATGCTAACATGGGCATTTCTCTAGGGCCAATAAGAAACAACAGGTTGGGAGTTAAACTAAGAAATGGTAGTCTATATTCAATTATAAAATTGGGTGAGAGTTAAATATTATTTTTTATAAGATTTACTATTCGTCCCTATATCAATCCTATATGTGAACCAAGTATTACACTCTTTAACTAACCATAGATTAGATTAGTCTTATCATCACTTGTAGCAATATCCAATTTGCACAAAATAATCAAAAGAGGCACACCCGTTCTTGAGCGTCCTATAAACTCATTAGTCCTTGTCAACATTTAAAATATAGTGTCATATCGGTCAGCAAGGGGGAATTTATTGTTCTGCTCGCCGACCATAACGACGCTGACACAAGCATTGGGTAGAGCTACAAGGCCTCTTGTGAGGCCCCACAGCTGTGCAAGGCCCACGACCACACAACCCTGCGGAGGCCTTTGCTATTTTTTTCTTCTTTTTTTTTTATTTTTTTTTTTGAACTGTTGATTTCATTTCCTTTTTGTTGTTTTAGCTAGTTAATTCTTTCTCCTTTCTCCTCTATTAATTTCTTTTTTTAACCTTTCCTCCTTAAACACATGGGGAAAAATTTCTTAAGAATGTTGGTTTGTTTTCTTTGTTAATTTCTCTCTCTTTCACCTTTCACATGTGTAAACACAAAAGTTATGGGAAAAAAACCTCAGTAAGGATATTAAGGATAGAGAAGACAGATTGCTAGGAAAGATAAAAAATATTTAATATAATATAATTCTTAAAAACTACTACAATTTGAACTAAATTATTCTACATATAAATTTAGTTTAAGATTAAACTAAATTTATGTGTAAAATTAAACTAAATTTATATGTTTAAAATTAAACTAAATTTATATGTAGGATAAGGCTGTGTACTATATATAGACTTAATGTGGTTTGACCATCACACAATGAACAGTCTTTCATAAATTTAGTTTAACTTTAAGTTGATCAAAATAAATTCAATTCAATTTAAACTTACTTGATCCTAATCATCATGTCTAGACTTTATTGAATCCTAAATTAACTTTACTCAATTCTAATTTTTAAAATATTAGTTTAATTTAACTTAATTAATTATTTAATTTTTAAAAATTATTTGGAATATAAAAATTTAAATAAGATAAATATGATATTTAAAAGATTGTGTATGTTCTAACTTTTATGATATCAATAGAGATTGAGAATTAAAGTCATCATCTAAGAATTATCATATATACACACACACTCATTCAATATATCAGTGATCTCCTTTATCCTTTTACTACGTAATATAAAAGTTAGCCAACACTTTTACATATTCTTAAAACACAAAAATTATATTAATCCATTAATAATTTAATGTTATCCTTAAAATAATCAAAATATATCTAAAGATGTCAAAATCGAAGATCCATCTTCATGACCATTATAAATGCAACTTGATGCCTTTATAATAAAACTTAAAACTGAATATCAATCTTTATTACCATTGTGAATGCAAGATCTTGGACTTAATGTCTTTACAATAAACTTAAAATTGAAGATCAATTGTCTTGGACTTCATGTCTATGCAATAAAATTGTAATTAAGACTATTTAATTATATGCAATAATAATAATAATATAGATTTTAAATTTATACATTTAATACTTGTTGCAAAAGATTCAATAAACATCAAATATCTCATGAGATAACATCAAAATTTGAACTCAACATTGAACATCTCAAATATAATCTAAGCATTTATAGCAATCAAAGATTAATAAAAATAATTTTTAATTAATATATTTTATATTTAATAATTAACAAAACCATATTGGCATGACACAATACGGTACAAAAACTGTATTGTTCCGGTGATAAATCAAATCTTTGGCACAGTTCGAAATTTTAAACGTTGGTCCTTTTAACTCTTTATTAACGTTCTAAGATTTCGTTTGCATATCCTTTTTAACTTTTGGGAAACGTTAGGATAATCAAAATTTTCATAATCTGTTCAAATGAGTTACAAAGATTTTTTTTTTGACAAGTATAAAATAATAAAATTTTCTATTTATGAAAATGATATAAGACAGATATCTGTTGTGGACTAATTAATATTATATGATTTAACACCTAAAGCTCTATACTGTCTAGAAATCTCATTTGAGATGCCTTTATGTAGTTTTGGTATATTTTGAATTTGTTCCAAAAATTAATTTTTTCTTATGAAGATATAAATTTGATATTATTTTATTTTTTTAATGTAATGTCCAACATCCAATGATGACTCATCAACTTGTTACACCTCTATTGCTGGCGATGCAATTGTTTGCGCAATAATTTTCATAGCACTTGATTTCTTGGTTTGTCTGTGCTGGGGTCATTTATCTCTTTGTTATTGATTTAGACAATTTTCTAATATATGGTTTTACTGGATTAATGCAAAATAGGAATTTATTATTGAGGACAACTAGTTAATTAAAGTAGATATTGCTTTGGTAATTATGTTGTCAGGGGATAGTTGATTTATTCCAAATAAGTCCTATACCTAATTGTTCCTTTCCTTGTATATTTTAGTTTATTTTCAATTTTATTTGGGTCAGAGTCTTTAAAAGGAGCCCTTAATCCTCCCATGCTAATCATCATTTAGCTCAATGATATATTATTTTTTTGTGTCAGTTTTGTTCGATTTCGTGCTACATCATGGGTGCAATTTGGTTAATTTTGATTCAAAATGTCATTTCAACATACAACAAAAATATTTCTCTTTCAATGCCTTTTGTTTTCAAACTTCTTATTTGTTTATTCCACAAAAATGTCTCAAAACAACACTTGGGTAAAAAGGCATAATCAATCAATCCTAAGATTTTACTCCATAGGATATACTTTATTATTAATTTTGAATATTGTATATGCAAAGGGAAAAACTTCTTGTACATCAGTTTTCGGTTTATCAGCAAACTTTTAAAATTTTTTTGGAGCATGTAGAATTGGGTTCATGTTTCACTGCATGCTTCAATGCCACCAGAAAATGCTCTATATGCAGTGCTTTATTTCCTTTTTCATTATGTAGGTTAATTGGATGCTACTTTTTTCATGCTACTCCTATTAATCTTTTCTCCCACTGCATTGTTTAACATAGTTATTCCAATTATACTTAGTCTGCTATACACACACTAATTTTTAATTTTTTATTATATTTGCTACTGCAAACAGACAATTGCTACATTTTTTAGCCACATAATGTCTGCTATAGGTGGAAATTCTGCAGGGCCAGGTGAAATTTTCTTCTTTTTAATTCTCTTTGCTTTTTTCCTTTTGACATTTGCTGTGCATATTGCTGTTTGTTCTAACTATCACAAATTATTGTGTTGCTGCACCTGCCAGTGGAAGAATATTAGAACATATTGGGCTTTGATTTTTCAGAATGAGAAAGAACAAAGGAAAATGATTCTTTACACATTATTTTAAGACAGGTTTCCTACAATTCTTACCATTTGTTTTAAGTAACTTGGTCGGCCAAAAGCTACTTTTAGGATTAGTGTCTTAAGATACAAAAAATCAATTGCATGACCTTTTCTTCTGCAGCTTAGAAAATAGGACTTATTTCATATAAAAACTTTTAATGTAACAAAAAATTCCAAATAATTGCCATGAAAGTTGTAGGACCATCAATTGGAAGACTGTTCGAGTACTGGAATATGAAAAATCATAAAGCACAGAAAACATTAAATGGGGTATGCTAATATTTTAAGTTCAAGATTTTAAACATTTTTGGAGTCACAGATTCATGATACAACTTGTGTTAAAGCCAGGAATCTAGAGAAATTTATTATGCTTCAAATTTTAACTGCAAATCAACTTGCTGTCATTCTGTACTAGACTGTCAACGTAATGGTAGAATCTATAGCAGAAAGTATTTGAAAAATCAGTTTGCTCCCTGAAAATTCAGGATTTCTAATATTTTAGAGTCAAAAATATGTTTGTATTTAAGCTATAAACCCCAAAAACTTACAATCTCTCAAAATTTGGTCATAGGCTGATATATAAATCAATCTGCAGTCATTATGCTCTGGCACAGTGCCATGTTTTGGGTGCAAGTTGATTCAAACTGGCAGTTAAATTTTGAGAAGCTGTAACCTTTTGTTGGAGTTGTAGCTTTAATAAATCCTAACATCAATTTGTGATTCCAATAAGATAAAGGGCAGTCCAGTGCATGACGCTCCCGCCAATGTGGGGTCCCGGCGAAGGGTCTATTGTATACTGCCTTACCCTGTTTTACAAGGGGTTGTTTCTCATGCGATTCCAATAAGATGAATTATAAAATAGCTTATGACCTAAACTTGACATTGTGCTAACAGGATGACTGCAAGCTAAATGGAAATATGCTTGCGGCCATTTTTTTAGATTTTACAAGCCATAACAAGAATTTGTGATTTTGAAAATGTTAGAAAATTTGAATTTATAGGACACAAACTTATGTTTAAAATAGTATGTGCCCTAGAACATGGTAACTATGGCGGTATAAAATGGTTACAAGCTGAATTTGCAAATCAGCTTGTGACAAAAATTTTAGACAATGAATTTTTCTAATTTGTTTTTTTGGCTATAACACAATGTAACATGTGTTGGGGATTTCAAAAATATTATTTTTTTTGAATTTATAGGGCACAAGCTGAATTATAAATTATCTTGCGCCCTTGGAGATAACAAAAATATAACAGATGGTTAAAATTTAATGGAGCGGGTCTATTTTGACAACTTATCAAAATTATAGGAGTTAAACTATGATTCAGAAACTTTGGGGGACATTTCAGTAAAGGCAGCAACCTATGGGAGGTAAATTGAAGTTTCCTCATAAAGAAATTATCAATAGGGTACAATGAGATCTAGTAAGGTTTTGAATTTGAGGATAACTATTAAAGTTATGGGTTGTTTATGGAGTGGTATTGTCTTATCTAATGGGCAGCTTATATAATGGCAGCTTATATAATGCCATTTATTTGAAATTCTTAAGGGATCCTTATGGTTTGACCCCATAGGTTAAAAAATGTTGAGGGATAGTTCTTTTGACACTTGGAGCTTGAAAAAATAGGATGAAGAGCTAATTTGATGCAGGTAGTTTCTTTGGGGGCTTTTGAGTTAAAATAGAAAAGGGTAAAAACATACAAAAAGGAAACGTATCATAACAATAGTCTAGAGCTTGGTTGGTTTGTGCCTTTTTTTTCCTATTTAATTCACATGGAATGTGAAAGACGAAAATAATTCCCTTTTCAAGAATCTGAAGTTTTGAAATTATGTTTGGTATTCATGACACTAGCAATAACATAATGTAATATGATAATATTATATTTTTTCTTATAATAATTATATAGTAATATTACATGATATAGAACTATTAAGACAACACAATAGTATCGTAACAATTTGATAATAATACTATTCTGCAGTAATATTTTATTATAATAATCTAGCATAATGAATTATATATATTTAAATTCATATAATATGAATTATATTATTATACCAAAAACATTGATTCTAGATACTTGAGGATAGCAAAAACGCTAATTCGACATTTTAATGCTAGGAAATGATAACATGAGATTGCAATCAAGGATTAAAATCTTGTTTTGTTTGGCTCGATACTGGCTGGCGAGCCTCGATGCCCCGTGGACGCGTCGTGCTTGCTCGACAACGCGTTTGGAGGTGTCGCTTGAGCCTGACGATGCGTCCAAAGAAGGCACGGGGGATAGATGACGCAGGCTCGGCGACGCGCCCGGACACGTTGGGCCGAAATAGTGGGGTCGGGGAAGGTTTTAATTTAATTAAATAACTTATGTTAATAGTTTTAATCAACTCCTAGCTATGATTGAAATAATTTAAATATGCTTAATTAAAGCCTACTAAAATGATCTTATTAATTATATATATATTAAATATTTTATTTTATATATTTAGATATTTAGATTAGCCGACGACACCTAGTGGGATAAGACTTGATTGTTGTTGTAGATATTGAGATTAAATTTTTTATTTTTAGTTAATATATTTTATATTTAAAAAATATTGAAACTATGTCGGTACAATACAGTACTCGTTTCGGTCCGGGACCAAAACCTCAGTACAATTTGGGATTTTAAACCATGATTACAATACCTGATTTTCATTGATTCTTTACTTAAGACAGAATGATTCATAGACCTTTAACGAGGATACCAAACTTAATGCTGAAATACCACTCACCTACCCAACACAAGAGCACCCACTCTGAATAGAGAACCTGTGAAGGGGCACTTAAAAATCATACTGTGAACATGCTTTGCGGTATGTCATAGATAATTTAATCTTATAAATTTATGCTTATTTTTTAATTGACAACATAATAATAATAATAATAATAATAATAATAATAATAATAATAATAATAATAATAATAATAATAATAATAATA
>JBBPFQ010000096.1:505006-516930 GCA_037974815.1 Kaempferia elegans | reverse complement strand
ACTCAGATTCCTTCTTATCATGAAGGAGGTAGGAGCATGTGATGATGAAGCCCAATGAGTATCCAGCATCCCTACCTCACTTCTATATAAGAAGAAGTTAACCTCTTGCAGAGACACAAGCGACCCTTGAGCTTTACTTGAGAAAGTGTTCTGTTTGTAGCAGTGAAGTAATAAGAATCTGTGAGTTTTCTATTTCTCCTCCTTATTTCTTGTTCTTCCTGCTTCTTCCGATCTTGTTTTTGCCCTTCAACAGATAATTAAGAGATTTAAAGTTTGAATCTCAGCTGCGGTGCACTGTAGAAGATTTTTCCTCTAGTGAGAAGCCGACTTAAGAATACTAACCGTCTGAATGGACCTCCATTAACACTTCTCAATTTACCTTAATGGTCGATGAAAAATTTCTATGAAACCAAACAAAGTTCGAATTACCGATCTAATAAGCCTATTCAAATCGCACTCCATTGCCTATTATCACTCAAGGTGAAGCAGATCACCTAATAAAAGGGAAATCGAAGAAGTCTTGTTTCGACAATCAACCTCGAAGATATTAAAACTAGAAGCAACTCACATTTCAAAGAAATTGTAAGCCCGGCAACAAAGAGAAGTTTCATAAAGAGTGTCTCCTTCTCGAATACGAACACAAAATATATCCTTAGTTCTCATCCTTGGACGAGCTCACAAAGATCATTGTAGAATGACATGATTAGTTATTTAACCTTAAAAAGCCAATGTAAACAACTGCTTATATACATTCCTGTTTCTCCTATAAAGGTTTAGTTGAGTGAACATCACTCGAAATGCAATCCAATACGAACAGCAGATGGATCTCACTAATACAAACCTAATCGAGTTTGCGCGGGAACTTCCCGGTTCGATAAATAACAGAGTAGAAATGTTTGTTTATTTTCCTCCACTGATCATACCTTGACCGGGTGTGCCAGACAAACCAGAAGTTGGGGTGCTTGTCTTTCGACCTGTGCTGGTGTTTCTCAAGTCTAGTTCATCGAACAACCTATTTGTATAAACATAAGGCTTAGCGGCGGATGGCCCCGTCTGACTGTGGCTTGTATTTCCCCACGCCGCCGTCGACGGAACATTATTAATTCCAGAGCCGAAAGAATACTGCAGTGCAGACTTTGGAACCTGGATTGAAGGATAAGTAGCAGCACTACTATTGACAGGTGCAGGATACTGAAAGGTAGTAGATTCAAATGGATTGGCATTGGCATTGGCATTGCTATCGACAGCAGCAGTAGCCCATGGTGGCGGTGGGTAGCTGGACGAGTATGAGAACTGCTCAAACTGAGGTTGGGGATCAGACATTGGAGGACGTATTTGTGTTTGGGCCCATGGAGCAATGAAATTGTTTTCAGGATATGCTTGGTTCACAGCATTGGACAGTGGACTCACGGGGTTGACTTGAGGAGCCGGGGGAATCGGGGGCGAAGATACATTTTGGTCAGATGCTACGGAAGATGTTAAAGGAGTGTGGGGTGATGATGAGCTTGGCAAGGTAATGCTCAACAGGTTGATAATGTCCTCTTCTTTGGTGAAAGTGTTAACTGGGGCAGGAGGATCAGGAAGTGCTAGTGTGTTACATGCTGAAGATCCTGCTATGCCGGAATCTGGAACATCAGTTCGGTTTGGAGAGCCCGAATGATTACTAGTTGCAAGGAAGTCACCGTCAGAACTTGGTGGCTTGACTTTGGAGTTCCTGAGCAAGAACAAATTAGCTTTTAACCGCAGATCAGTTTTTTATTCTATAATATGGTAAGTTAGCTATCAGGAACTTACCTGCGAGCTAACTGAACAAAATCATCATCCTCATCTTCCTCTTCATCATTGTACTTGCTCAAAGACTGAGGCGCAATTGGAGTCCTTGGACTTGGAAGAGATTCAGAGAGTTCAGTTTCTGTAGGTTGAGGCGCAATGGAGTGGTCCTGTTTGATCAGCTCAGATGTATCAGCTGGCAGAGGTGAACCAGAGGCTATAGCATCATTCTTTGCAAGTACATTTTGCAAGTCGTCATTTAATTCAAGGCCTTGACCTAACAGCTCCTCATCCCTGTCATTAGTTTACTTTGGATGAGAATGTGTAATCAGCAAAAGTAAGTCAAACACATCAACATATACACAACTCCCACCAATACTGGTCCCAAAGGTCTATTGCAAAGACGGATCTAAGATAGGGTCCTGGGCTCTAGCCCTGCCCAAAAAAACTTAATAGGTATTTTATAGCTACAATTTGGCACCAAGAAGAATTGATGTGTTCTTTCTTGTTCATTTTGTTTTGATACTTAGCTCGCCCCTTCCACACCTAGAGTTCAGCCCACCTCTATTCCTGAATCCGTCCATCCTCTAATGTACACAGCCTGCTTTATGAGAGGTTGTTGCTGTAACTCAAATCAGTGAACTCCGGTGGCAACTTTAACGCTGCGCCAAGGCTCTCCCTTCAGGTCTATACATCAACATATAATCAAAGTCATTCAGTTATCCAGAGCGGTGAACTCCATGTCTAGAGGTCATTGTTCACAAGTTCCTTAATGGAACCCCACTTTAATGTGGCTATTGAAACCCTCATGTTACAATCAAATCCCTCATGTTATGGAGCATCATTGTGTGTTCAAATCTAGCACAACCTTATGAATTGGGCAATTTCCTTCGTGTTGGCTTGTTCATGGTGTTTGTTATTAAATTCAATGAGTAAGCTCAAGAAGTTGCCGAGGAAGATTAAACCAAATGATGCTTCACATAATTAGGGCCTAGAAAAAAATATAAATTACCTGATCAGATTAAGTGATTCCATTAGCTTCTTTTGGTTGGAACGGCACTGGTCAACAAGGTCTACAATCACTTCATCTTTAACAGCCTATATAATGCACAGATAAGAATCATCAACAGTATCTAAGCATTCAAGATTAATAACCTTATCGGTAAGGTAATCTACAAGATATGTGCAAGGACAAAAAGGGTAACAAAATCCTTACAGAACGATCGCTTGGGTTCACAGCTTTCAGCATCTCATTTAACAGATCCATCACACTACGCATACTGTCCAAATCTGATAAGCTGACTCAAGATAAAAGGGCATAAATTAGATAATTTAAAATAAAAAATAAAAATGAGGGGGAAAAAACAGACAACTTTATGATGAACTTTAGAACTTATTCGGGAGTTGAAAAAGAGCACCAAAAAAAACAACCAAAGAATGCATGGGAAAATTTTAAAAATTGGCACGTAAACCTCCAAACTTATACTTCTTTTTTTTTAAAAAAAAAACTCTTAAAGGTTCATTTGTTTTATGGAAAATAATTTACATGAGTAAAATATTTTCCGAGGAAATCTTTTATAGAGAAGTATTATTTTCCTTTGTTCCGCCGGATGTAGAGAAAAATAATTTCCTTTCTTTGCTTTCCACAAGGACAACCTCATCATCAAATCAGGAAGTAAATACTACAAGAAGCTTCATTGCATTGCAAGAAAGTGCTACCTCAGATTTGCCATCTCAGATGCCATAGCTTCCTCAAGTCTTAGAACAGAATTACTGGGCATGCCATAACCTACTGGAGGCTGTCTGATTCCAGTTGTCGAATGCACAGGAGTAAATATTAAAGTCGAATCAGGAGAGCGTTCAGGAAACTGCACTCCAGATCTCTGTGGAGGTTAATTAAGCATGATTAAACATACTGCTTTGATATAGTACAATTATGCATTATAAGATAAGAAAAGAAAATGCAACGAAAACTAATACAAACACCAGTTTATTTATGTTCTTCATTGTTCTAGTATATTATATCAGCAATGTCTTAACTGCAAATTTCCAAGAAAGACAAATATAGCATACTTATGCATGGAAAAATCACTTTTTCTCTAAAATCATTTCCCTAAGATGAACCAACATGTATTGATACGTTCTATGTATTAACATAGGCAAACAGTGCATCTTGAGAATATCAATGCAAAATTTCTAGGGACGTTGTAGAAGAAAAATAAATGGAACTGAACATTATTGGGCAAAGTGGGTAACGAGGATGCATACCTTTAAGTCAGTATAGGCCCAGTAAAATTGAGGATACTTTCCACCAGCCCCTCCAAATGCTTCTTGCCATGAATCCAACAGTACCAAAATTTTGTCCCTCACTTGCATATCAGTCTGATGGTTAAACAAAGGGATGATCAGAAATGACTGAGCATCGTAAGGAATTGAGTGATAGTAAAATCTCCATAAACTAAGCAGAAATGATAAATCATTGTTTAGTTCTAATAATAGGTTTCACATGCCTCAATATCAACATCTCACAGAAAATATCCCTAGAGCAATATTTGTTAAGTCTTGCTACTGAAGAGCAATTAGGTGTAACTTATTAAATAATTAAAAAAAAATAGTTTAAGATACTATAAGCATGCTCGTAAGGAATTGAGTGATAGTAAAATCTCCATAAACTAAGCAGAAGAGATAATCATGTTTAGTTCTAATAATAGGTTTCACATGCCTCAATATCAACATCTCACAGAAAATATACCTATAGCAATATTTGTTAAGTCTTGCTACTGAAGAGCAATTAGGTGTAACTTATTAAATGATATAATGATAAAAAAAATAGTTTAAGATACTATAAGCATGCTCAAGAATGACAGATAAAATAAATAGTTAGACTAATTGGATCAATTATAACAGGATGTGAGAGTATAAGGAAACTAACAAAATTGTATTTATTATAACTAAAGTGGTTTATAAGATATATATACTACTAATGTAAATATGAAATAACCTTGCATAGAGTTCAATGTGCGACAAAAAACATATTGCTAAGGTCATACCTCAAATAGCATGCAATGTGATAGTGAAAATATTCACTCTTCATCTACCCTTGTGTACTTGTGTTGGTTATCCAACACTTGACCATGTGCAAAAGATGAATTAAACATCTAGGTCCATATACTTTATCATGATGACGAACATTTAGATCTATACCTTTGTTGGATACTTATATCCGAGCCCAACATAGCATATAAGGATACACAATTAGCTACTTCTGGAAGGATGAGTATATCTTTGGGTGTGAAATTGTCATGGGCAAAATTAGTACCAAGATGTAGCATTGTTATTTACAAATAACCAACCTATACGACATAATACATAAAAATGCTTATGTAGGATAATATAAAACAGACTAAAAAAATACTTCTAATAATTCTCTTTAGAAATATCAGCATCATAATGTCATGTTAGTCTCAACCATTTTGGATCAACTATCATGGATCTTAGTGTAAAAGAAGCATTTAACCTTCTTCCTAACAATTTTGACCATCTCTTGAGGAATTTCACGTTCAACAACCTGAAAATGTACATAGTCACCACAATTCTTTATCATTGTCTCTAATAGCTGCAAAGAAAGAAAAAAATCCGCATTAAATACTTCAGGCAAGTTAAAATCATATATTGCCCATGACTATTCTAAATGAAATTTCAGCCACATAAAATACACTTCAAGGTTTTGGTGTACATCAAAGATTTTCTTTCAAATAGTTAAGAATAAAATTTATTTTTCATTGACCATCAAACAGAAAATAAATAAATAATGACATGGAAATCTGAATAATGGAAACAACAAGCTTCATCTTCTCAATTAAGAAACTCATTAGCATTCAAACTTGCACTTACCGTCAAGGATAAAAATTGAATTTGAGGATTTTTGTGTTGCAGGCGCTTCTTCAAAGCTTTGACTACATCTTTTGCCTGCCTGTTTCGGAACTTGGTATTAACTTTTGCAAGCATATTTTAAGGGAAAAAAAAAATCAAAAAGCAGAACGTTGGCATTGTAAACGTCGTCTATGTTATACTAAGAAAAAATTCATAGGTTTGAAATGTCCTTAATAAAACATTAAAAAAAAAAAATTTGCTGACCTATTAGTAGGAGACAAAATCAAAAGATTCTTGATACATAATTCAATCAAGAAGCTAGATTTTCTGACAAGAAAATGTGTACATTGAAGTTAAGAAAAAACTATCATCATTAAGCTAGAGCATGAGAGAAAGGTGTATAAAATACAAGCAAAATATTTCATAAATATCAAATTACTTCCTGAAGTTCCCTGCATTCCGGCTTTTTTCTAAAAGGAAGATTTGTTGTCAAACAAATAGATCATCTTCTTCAATAATTGCCCTAGGCACTCCCACCCACTCCCAGAGATATAAACCGTATTGTATTCTCTTATATCAAACTCATCATGCTCTTTACATAGCAGAAAAAATAACTTCATACATTATTCTTCTTCTACCTCTTTTTGGTTCACATCATTTTTTCGATAACTCCATTATTTCTCTTGGAATGATCAATTCTTCACTGTATTAGCTTTTTCATTTACTTGTGGACGAAAGGAAAACTCATATCAAGAGTTTGTGATAGATATCTGAGACAAGTGAACTATCCAAAAGCAAGACCAAAGCACAGTCACTGATGTGCATTTTTGCTTTTGGTTTGCACTGATTGACACCCCAAAATAACTGCAACATAACATTTTTTTTTACAGAATCAAATATTTGAAAGATCTTTAGGTGTGAGAATTCAGTTAGACCTTTTTAAATACAACAAGATGCTCAACATAATTTTTTATTCAAGCTAGTATTCATACCTTTCCAGATATCAATTTATTCAGTTGCATTCAATTACACAACAGCAACTTGGATTTTAGTTGTGATTATATGATCATACTAAATAAACACCAGTTACAATTTTCTTCAATGTTTTTAGTCATCGGTTCCTGAATGTTGACCTTGGTACTTTTATCCCTCAAACTTAATGCCTTTTATCATTCAACAGAAAGCAGTATATTGGTAGGTGCATCATGCCATCATGTGTCAGTTACACTACCAGTAGTCAATCATTTGCTAAAGCAAAGAAATCTAAATTCTTCTCAGCTTATTTTATTCATTATTCATCTATCATTTTTACACAGGGCCTTGCAAATTCTTATAAAATGAGCTATGTCGTCTAACTCATAGATTTTCTTGCTTTAAGTTCTATCTTTTCATGCCTTGATTACCAAAGATGAAACGAGACCAAGGAATGGATATTGGGATCAGAGTGAGTAATCTTTTAAGGTGAACAAATGGTGGGAAACTTTTTAAACTCCATATTTTGATCACAATAAACATCAAAACTTTAACAGAGAGAAAATGTTTTTCTTAAAGGAAGATAACCTACAATCTTATAGATTTCTTACAGCTTGATGTGAGCTTTCATTAGAGAAAATAAGAACAAATAAAGACAAAGTCAAAGGTTTCGGCATGATTTAAAAAACCAGTCATTTCAACAGGGATATGTCAGAAATTTCTACAAAGAACTTTGATATGCCTCCCCAGCCTCAGTGTGTTAGGACATAAAATAAGCTAACCAAAAGTGAAAAGCAATTAGATTCTTCTGCGACAAAAAGTTATACCAACAAGAACAGTACCAAAGAAATACTAACCTTATAACAAAAGAATATGGTGATGAACAATAAATGAGAAGGATAACCTAACAAAAAGACAATATTGATTCAATGGATCAGATCAACAATAATCTACAGCCAGATACCATCTGCTTACCACAATCAATCTCTGAAACATGAAGGCTAGAACTTTTAGAAATTTGGGAGGGGGGACATATGCTTGACACTAAAAAATAATAATCGTTGTCAAGCCACAATCAGGATCACAGTTTGTTCCTAGTTAACTTCACACATGGAGGGACTAGCACTTTCCATCCTTATCAAGCGTTTCCGCAGCTTCAAGTAATGGTTAACAAGATAATTGGAGATAAATCAAAGGTGGGTAACTATAATTATTGCAGTACTTTATCCACAGTAACTTTAGAAAACATCTACGCAGGAGTCAGGACCACCAATTCAAAAGCAGTCAACGTATTGATGTACATTAGCTTTTAAATTGTCAATAAATATTGTAATTTTCACCACCAAACTCAAAGGCATCAATTTCGTCAGTAAAATCATCTCCTAGGTACACTTAAATCTTTGAGAAATATCTGCTTCTATCTGTCCCTCCCAACAAAGGCAACAATATTGCAAATATTTCCGGCTAGCTAACAATCAAGCTCACGGTGCAGCTCCACGCAGATATAAAAGAAGCACTTACAAATTTCTTGGTCTACTTTGATAAGACAAGGCTACTAACACGAGCTAACCAATAATCATTGTAAATCAGAACTAGAATTAAAAAAGGAACCACAGCGCACCACCTGGGAAACCCTAGCCATCCAATTTATCGATACCAAAACACCCTTCCATGAGAGCAACAATTAAAAGCATCAACACTAAAGATCAAGTCTAAAAAAGATATGCACGAGCCACAAACCTCAAAATTCAGTCCAAGATCAGAATCGATGCAACAAAATGAGACTGAGGAGGGGAAAAAAAACAACCTTGCGGGGATGGATGTAGCAAATTTCCGTCTCCACACGCAGATAACAAAAAAGAAACTCTAACTAGCACCGAAACTTGTACAATCACACTCACCAGTGGTCGGAATTGATGGAATCACAAATATCCATGTTCAAAGTCCAGTCAGGCCCCATAAGAAGGTCGCTTGTCGCCTTCTCCACCCGGATCGTCGCCGAAGCCGAAGACGACGACGACATCACTCCAAATCCCTCTCGAAACAAACAGGAAGCCAAACAAAACCAACTCCAGCAGCAGAAAAGCTCGAACCTTTTTCCTCGTGCCAATTCTAATCGAAAAACTCCAGTGGACTCCGCCTCTTGATTTCTGCCATTAACGCAAAGGAAATCGAGACGGAAGCGCAATAGAACGAATTTATAAAAGGGATTACACCATCAAATGAGATTCCCTGGAGGGATGGATCCTCTCCAAGAATTGCATAACTTTAATTACGATCGAATCAGCAATAACAAGAGTCAAAACAGCGGCATCGATATCATCCAACGTCGAATAAGTCCAAACAAATGGCTTCGTAAAATTATCCCTTCAGAAGATCCGATCTTCCGACTTTGTTCAAGTTTCTATTTATGGGTTTTGTGTCGACCGATATTTCACCTACCCGAACTTTACGTACTCAAGTTTCTCACACGTTTTTTGATGGTGGTAGATGATGGGACCAGTGTTACTTCAGTAAGATGGGTGGAGGGTGTAGGATCCTGGTAAATTTTCAGGTAGCGATTGGAAGAAGGATAAAATGGCGAAAGGCAAAAGGTAGGCAGCGGCGGACAGGTGTAGGGGGCGGGGCCGACAACGCAACGGGAGAATCCATCGTGACCGTTGGTCTAACACTCCTGGCAACGTGTCGACAGAAGAGATGACGCAGTGGTCGGCTTTTAAAACGGATAATTTTGGTGAATTTAAATATATTCTGAGGTTATTTGTTTATTTATTTTTCATTCTTATCCACCTCAATGAAATTAGAGAGTATGAGACAACTCAAGCAACATCAAACAAACTATTTGAGGACAAAAAATAAAATAAAAACTTTTTTTTTTCCGTTGATGGATCGATTTCAAATTAAAATGATATTTATATTATAACAATTATAATTTCGTATCAATAAATAGATTAAGTTTGTAATCGCTACAACTGCTACGATAAAGATCTTATTCAATAGTATCCGTGTTATAGTAGTTATAAAATTATAATTATAATATTTTATCAGATTCGATTTTACAACTGTTATATTATTAATTTATTTTGTTCACACAAATTGACTAACATGTTTAAACTTAAAATCATTTGTTAAAAAACATAAAATTGATCGAACAACGTATCTGAAGACAATGTGTAATTTTACAAATAGCGGGTGGAGTTGATAAAAAAAAAAGAAAAAGAGATGTATTTTTTAAGATTTTAATAAAAAAATATCCTTCCCAATTTATTATTACTATACTATTTAATTTGAACTTTTACTAACTTTTAATTAATTTAGTAAAACTTAAAAGTAAATAATGTTAATATTCTTTTTTTTTCCTAAAAAAATAATTTTAAAATTTATTAGTAAAGACATAGGAGACTTAGCTACGTGTATTATTGAAAATTAATTTTTTTATTAAGCAATCAGAGATCTAGAATTCAAGACTCAACTACGGTGTATTATTAGAAAATTTTATCATTAATAATCAGGGATCTAGAGTTCGAGACTCAACTGTGTCGTATTATTGAAAAATTTTCTTATTAATAATTAGGGATCTAAAGTTCAAGACTCAATTGTGGCGTATTATTGAAAAGTTTTCTTATTAATAATCAGAGATATAAAATTCAAAGACTCAACTACGACCGTATTATTAGAAAATTTGACGTATTATCAAAAAATTTTCCCATTAATAATCAAGGATCTAGAGTTCAAAATTCAACAGCTACGTATTATTAAAAAAAATTCTCATTAATATGTGTTCATACATTATGTTAAGTCTTATTAATAATTTTTAATTATTTTTTATATACAAATTATGCACTGTCATAGTTTTCTTTAATCTCACATCTTAGAATTGACAACATCAAAAGAGGAAAATTTTCAATAAATACCTTTGATTGTTAATGTTAGAAAACATACATTTATCAGTCTTTTGCCTAAGATCAAGTGTAATATCTAGTCTTATCAGTTTAATATTTGATATAGAAGATTAAATTAATTTTTTTTATGAGGGAGAGTCTATTACAATAGCTTACTACTGGAGTTCTCGAGCGTCACTCTTGTATTGCACCATTATATGAGCCTATAGGTCTGAGGTACTAATTTATACATTTCGGGCACAAAAGAAGATATAAAAAAAGCAGTAACTCTTGACATAAGTTTTACCAATAGTTCAATCATTATAGATGCACCCTATATGAAAATGAAATACAACAGTTAACTAGATATTTAATAGTCAAAATTCATCCACAAATGCACTATAGAGATTTTTCTCAGCAGAATGATAATTCTAAATATATTGATCACTTGAATGTACCTTCACAAGCTCTTTTTAATTTATCTTGATGATCTATAAAAAAAAAATTTACTAGAGTTGAGCCGGTCAAAATTAATTCATTCTAAAAATTTGATACCAAAATTAGGGAAAAAAAATCGGAGCCCTTACCAAATTATTTATACACCATATAAGTGAGAAAAATTTGTTTTTTTAATATTAGTTTTATCTTTTATTTTATTGATTCATTTATGGGAGTGGTGGCAAACGTGGCATCCATTGAAATCCAATTAGAGTCGGCTAAAAAGGTTGCAAGTTGCAACTCAATATCGTACCGCCGAACCAACACGTGGTGCGGTCAAATCACGATGACGTGGAGCGGGCGAGAACCACAAAGGTTGCAGCAAGGTCGGGTCGCCATCGCATTGTTTGACCCCAATTGCAGTGCTCCATTTCGACGGGACCCACCAACCTTATCTACTGTCTCGCCTGCCCTTTAAGCAGTCGGCCAATTTACCATAGCGCCTACTGAATTTTGAAAAATACCCAAACGCCAGCAAATGTGTGACATGGAATAAAATTTAAATTTAAAATCTCACAGTGGTGATTGCTTAGAGCATCCATATTCGTTTAACGTTATAACATTCATCGCCTGATTAAAAAATAGGATACACATGACACATACATATTATATTAACACATTCATTCTCTCACATTCGTTTTAACATTAATACTGATTATTTATGAGGTCCACACGTCATATCCACAAGCAATGACAGTTAGCTACAAATTTTTACTTATATATATATATATACAATCGTGATACCCTGCGCGCCGTACAATGTGCGACTGTGCGTGCGCGGGGGTTTAGGCGGTCATCTTTTTTTTTTCTTTTTTTTTTACATTAACGTTTTAACAGATTATAAATATTTTTGTAAATATATATTTAAATACCCAATTATATTCATAAATATCTAAAATTATTTTTTTTTATTTAATACTATAACCTAAT
>JBBPFQ010000096.1:430815-449743 GCA_037974815.1 Kaempferia elegans | reverse complement strand
GTGCTGTTTGGTAAATTGAAAAGTGCAGTGCGCCTTTTGGTAATTCTGAAAACCTGTGTACGCGATTTGGTAAAAAGTCATAAAGATCATCCAAGTACAACGAACGATCACATGGTTGATTTTCTACTACTCCCAGCTCGCAAAGCTCTGTTTTTTTAAATATAGAGAAAAGGGAATCATCGAACAAGGGTGGTAGAATGGAACCTTTGCCTGGTGATCCAGCGGCAACAAGTCAGAACACGTCGCAGGGCGCCGAGCTCTGTGGGAGTGATGCTCCTCCTCCTGCTACTGCTGCGCTGTGTCAGGCTCATGAAACGGCATCCTTTTCCTGGTAAAATTTGAATTTTGAAAAATAGGGAAGAAATTGAGGAAAAAAGTTTGTTCCATTGATAATGGAAGTGAAGGCACATCACATGGATGCTGTGCAGCAGTACGGTCATGGGGGACCGCAGGCTAACCTGCGCATCTGATCCGGATTGGTACACAGGGAGAGAGAGATGGGGACAGGGGAGACAGTGCTGGGGGCAGGGAAGAGGCCAAACGGGGCAGAGATTCGACTCGTCGATTCCGTCGAGCGCTAACGTACGCCGGTCGCCGGAGGGCGGGGCTGGCTAATGCTTGACGATAAAGATGAACTGGCGTAGGTTAGCTAAGCCGTGCGGGCGGCGCGGAGCGCTAATGTACCCCGCACGCCGGAGAAGAAGAAACAGTAACTTGGGGGGAAAAATTCCTTCCTTTTTGGGGATTTTATTGTGTGCTAGTTAATTTTTGGGGAAGCATGGCGGTCCCGATCCTGACGCCGGTGGCGCCGGGCCAATTCCGCCCGTTTCGAGGCGGAGCCGTAGCGGTCTTTCTTCTGCTGCGGCGAGAATAAGTGGGCAAGGCCGAAGACGGAGACGGTCTTGCCGGAGCCCCGGAGCGAGCCGACGGGGAGGACGTTTAGTACCGGCGGTACTCGGACGTTGGCGGAATAAGACCTATCGACGCCCCGCGGTCGCGGCCTCGGGCCTCCAGTGAAGCTCCCCGGGCTGCTCGAGCTTCGCTCCAGGCCGTGGAACACGATCTTGCCCGACGGGCTCATCCGCGGGCTGTCCACCGACACTCCCCGTGGCGGTTGCGCTGCCAGATCAGTAGTCCGCCGATTAGGGCCTAGGCCGTCTGTTGAAGACGCCAGCATGGCGGGGCGCCGTCGCGCGAGGCGGACCCGAGGCGGGATGGGGCCGGGCTTGTCGGAGTCGATGGAGAGCCTGGCGAGGTCCTCGTGGTCGGGGCCCGAGGAGGAAGAAGAAGAAGAGTGGGAGAGACGAGTGGCGACCGGCGCCGGATCGTGATCCGAGTCGCGGAGGAGAGGGAGACTCATCGACTCGACGATGGAGGCATTCTTGGGTTGCCGGTGGAGGAGCAAATGCTTGATGACGGACCTAGGGATAACGCTCCTCGGAACAGCGTCGTCCACCGGTCCGCGTACCACTTGGACGCCGGCGACCTTCGCCGCGCGCTCTCGCTTGAGGCCGAGAAGCTCGCGCCAGCCAGCGTAACACCGGGGCGCACGGGGAGAGAACGCGTACGGATCAATCTCTGCCTTCGGGGGCGGATCCGGCAAACCGACCTCCACGGCCGAGCGGGGCTCCGCCTCTGCCGATCTCGGAGCGGCCAGTTGGAGAGGAACCAACTTGCCCTCGGAGAAGAGCTCGTCGGCAGGGAGCATGGAGACGGGGTCGTCTTGGAGGTGGAACTCGAAGTCGTCGGCCAAGACGTCGGGGCAGTCCTGATCGGCTGGGGCCGTGGCGGCGGAAGGGTCAGCAGCGGCATCGTGGCTGAAGGAGATCCTAGGAGTGCTAGGACCTAATAGCCAGGAATGCGTCTCCATCCTAGCCACCTCCGGCGGCGGCGGCGGCGGCGGCGATGGCGAGAGAGCAACGCTGTTTACCAGAGCGGAAGCCATGAATGGGAGGAGAGAAATAGCAGCAGGAGAAGAAGACATGCGATGCCGATGAAGGCGATGTGTGTGTTTTAGTGGATCAAGGTTTCATCTATTTATAGTAAATCCTTTATCCTCTCTACCATGCAAAACTTTCATTTGCCATATTTCAATCTATTTAGTTTATTTTGATTATTTTTAATTTAAAAAAACAATTATAGTTTGGCAATTGTGATCAAGTAAGGTTTTGATCGATTAGATAAGCTGCTGACCTTATTAGGATAGATTGGATCGAGTTAAATGACAGGCTACACGAGACATGGAGATCAGTTCTTCTGTCTCGTTTTTATCTTGTCATCGTGTCCCATTGCTGATCGGACGGTGTAGATCAGATCTAGATTATATGACACATATCACGAAAATATGAATACACATCTAGATCTGATCTGCACCGTCCGATCGACAGTGGAACATAGGGACAAGATAAAAGCGGGACAGAGGATTTGATTTCCGAGACATGAGGGCATAAATGAAAAAGAGAGAGAATAAAATATTTCATTTGCATAAGTTTTTAGCTTTAGGCATAGCGGACCTCGCACTGGGAAGCCCTTGCTATATATACATATAGGATTTTCTGCCTTTAAATTTATTCTATCCCTGTGTCATATTCGTGGTCCTAGCCCATTGTCAATCTAATCAAAACTATAATATGGGAAAGTGAATCCAGGGGATCACAACCGGTGCGATTGGCACCAGAATCTAACTAGATCTAAGTAAGCTTTCCTCTGCTGTCGATTTGGGTTTCTGATCGGATTCTGGCATCGATCGCGCTAGCAGTGATCCATTTGGATTCACCTTCCCCTAAAGGAGGTATGCGATGGGAGGAAGTAGCAGGAGACCACCATAGGGTTCTCGCTAACTGGGGTAGCAGTGAAAGAAGAGGTAGAAGTGGATTTAGTATCCGTAATCAAAGAAGAGGATTTAGGCGGCGAGCATTCGACGATAAGAAGTGGCGGGAGACCACCACGGGTTTCCCTGCCATCAAGGATAGTGGTCAAGGAATATTTGATTTAGTATCGATAACCAAAGAAGAGGATTGAGGTGCCGGACATTCGACAATAAGAAGTAGCGCGGGAGACCAGACACCTCATCTTATCGTCGGACTAGGTTTAGGGCGCCTGGATCCCTTCAAAACACCTGAAACCGCCAATTCTAGAATTTATCTCCCGCATCATAGAGTTAACATAGAATAATGATATGAAAAAATATATAAAGTAATTTGACAGTCTCAAGACTGTCCTGTCCTAACTTTGGATTTCGTTAAAATCCTAGGTCAGACCGATACCTACTATTCCCTCAATGGGGAACGCATTTTCACTACATCTCTGTCCTCTAGTGCTTACCTTTACTTACCAGTTGTAGACTTACTTGACTCTGATTTCTTGACCCACAAAGTTTCCCTATCATATGCCCCATCTAAACTTTAGCCAGTTGTCAGATTCCACAAATTCAATTGGATTTTTTGCCATATATCAACCTATTTGGACTTCCTGCTAATTATCTAGTCCTCTAGACATAATTGAACTTCAACCTGGTGTCAGGTTCCATCAAATATTTCAATTTTGCACACTTGATAAATAAATTAGAATACAAAATATTTAACTTTAGTCTTTTATCATACATCAAAATATAAGTTTAATTATTAATGCTAATGCACCAACAATATCATACTCCATCCTAAATACGATATTTGGTTTGACAAATAGGATACACACTTCGATGATACTAATTGAGGGATGGGTCAATTCCGCAGAACTAGCTTACGTTGACTTTCATCAAGTCAGGTCAACTTCTTCAAATTAGTTTCGAGCCTTCTCTTCATAACATGTTCGATTCCTATGAAAAATAACACGCATCATAGGGATTACTAGGAGTTACCCAAACAAGCTTCTCTCATGTCTAAGTCTTCATGAATCTTCAAATAATAGAATAGAAAATAATGATAAAAAAATAGAGTAAGATGAGATAGGATGGTGATAATAATGTCCCAAGGGTATTCCCCTTCACCAACGCTCAATCAAATAATTTAAATAGGTTAGATTAGAATTTTATCAACTTAAGTTCACAGTGGATAAACCCGTCTAGGCTCGCGATCCATGTAGATCGGCCCTCGCCGTGCTTGGGTTGACCCGCGAATTGAGAAACACATCTAATCGAAATTTTATATTAATTTATTATATATATTTTTTATAATTTTAAAAATAAAAATATTACTTTTCATCTCATATGTATTCTTATTTGTATATATTTATATTTAAAATATCAAACAAACTCTGAAAATAATTAGGGGGGTGTAGATGGAATTTTCCTCTGAAAATATCAAACAAACTCTTGAATAATTTAAGGTAATGGCATAAACGCCCCCCGCCCTTCTTCGTCTTAGGTCCTCTCGAGCCATACACTTTGCGAAAAACCTAGTCGCCGTCGGCGAGATCGCTGCTGCTGTCGCCAGGTTCAGGCGATATCGCCACCAATTTCCCCGTCTCGTGCGATCAACACTTCCGCGAAACTAAAGTGCCAGCGAGCTCTGGTTGATTTCCCCGCCTCGCACTTTTATTATTATTATTTTTTCCCACTTTTCTTGTTCTCGAGTAATTCCTTTTGAATTCGGTTTCGTGTATCTCCGTTATACTTCCTGTTCTTCCTAGGTTGATTTGACCGTCAAATAATTGAAATCAAATTGAATTTTCTCATACTTGATATCGAATTTGTGAAATTAGGGTTTTTTAGTTTGCGTTGAACACTCTAGGGTTTGGTGTGCTTGCTCCGTCGAATTTTACTTTTTATTTATTTATAAGTTTCGAGTCCTTGTGCTATTTTTACTGCGTCTCTCTTTTGTTTTCCCGCCCACTCCTACTCTTTTTTTGAATACCAATTGGTTTATCTGTTTCATTTTACAGCATTGATGATGGAGTTTTGACTTCTGGGCGAGACAATACTCTTGAACTGTTCTACAGCTCTTGATATTCTTGAATTGTGAGTTCTAAGGATGGTTGATTTGGAGATGGGTGAGATTAGCTTGGAACGGAATGAAGATGATAGAGCAACACGCAGAGATGATGCTGGTGGATTGAATGATGATGCGGAGACCAACAATGTTAGCAAGGAGAAGTCCAGAGAGTCTGAAAGGCACAGAAGCAAAGACGGAACTAAAGCAAAACGAGAAGATAGGGATCATGGAAGTAAGGGAAGGGAAAGGTCCAAAGAAAGAGTGAGTGAAGATTACACTGGCAGAGATTCTGATAGATATGATGCAAGGGATAGGGATAGATCAGAGAGCAATAGGGACAGAAGGAAAGAAGAAAGATCACAATATGGGAAACACAGAGATCATGACAAGGATCGAGACAAAGACAGGAGCAGAGATAGGGTTCGCGAGGAAGAACATAACCGTGATAAATACAGGGAGAAGGATAGAGGAAAGGACCTTGGTAGAGAGAGGGAGCGAAGTACTGATCGGGAATATGAGAGAAGTCGGGATCATGGAAAAAGTAGAGTAAGAGAACGAGAGAATGACACTGAGATTGAGAAGGAAAGGGAGGTGGTGCGAGATCATGATCTGGCGAAGGACCGTGATCATGATAGGAGTAAAACTCGTGATAGAGAATCAGAAAGGGAAAGAAGAAAAGAGATAAATATTGGGAAGGGAAAGACCAATAAAAACAGGGAAAAAGAGAAGGATCGTGACCGAACAAAGGACAAAGAAAGAGATAATACTAAAGATCGAGGAAAAGATAGGGATAGAGACTTGGAAAAAGAAAGAGACAAGAGTAAGGAAAAGTTGAGAGAGAAGGAAATTGATAGAATTGTGGAGCCTGATCGAGTTCAACCAAGAACAAAGGATAGAGAAAATTGGGCAGCTGGAGCTAAAGAAAGTGAGAAGAATGATCGAATACAATCTAATATCGAAATTGATAGGCTTGATGCAAGGGAGGAAGAAGCTGTTTGGACTGAGATTGACACCCACGAAATGTCTAAACACAAGAACCAGCAAATTGACAAGCTGGCAGAATTTCCATCAACCTCAGTTCTTGAGACGAGGATAACAAGGTAAGCACTCCCTGGTCACCATCACTTAAGGATTTGTTCCAGTCCGCACTGTATTTGGTTTTTTTCTATCTCTTTTTCGATTATTTCACTAATCAATTTCATGGGGGTAAGCCCAATTTTACTCTACACTAGTCTCATTCTTAAGAATGTATATTTATGCTTACACTTATGAAATTCTAAAAGTTGGCCACAGTCTACATCCTTTTTTAGGCCAGATTGTTTATTTGAATTGATAGATAGGCATTGTCGGGCACATACTCCTAGTCTTTTTATGTGCTGTAAACCAAGGGACCTTGTTAACACTTTTTTTTTTTTTTGAAAGTTTACGTTTAACACAGAAGCAGAGCAATTTTTTCATTACTAGATCATGATTGAGCCATCATATTCTTAATTTAAATTTTCATTCAAGCTGATAGTATGACTTCATTGTCTTGTTTAGTATGAATTTTCTTGATGCTTGGACTAAGCTGTAACTTCCTTGTCTATGTTTTCCTTTCTTTTTCTTGTTAATAGTGAGTTTAGGCAGTTAGTTCAGCTGGTTGGCTCCAAATATGGTTAAGCAGTCTCTTTTTCCAGTCAGTCAAAATTATTTCAATTGCACAGAAGATTTTTATTACAAGTATGAGAACTGACAAAAGGAGTTGCAAAAATTGTCATTCATGTCGTCTTGAGGCTTATTTATTTAGCTTAAATTTATTTTTGTAATTGAATGTTCCTGTAGGAGTTTTTCTCAAATTATGACATTTTTTGTGGTAGAGGAAACAGTTATTTTCTGCTAAATCCTTATATGTAATTCTCATTTCATATGAACACCCTCTGAACATGCACACATCTAATATCAATGTTGTCCATTCAGGATGAAAGAAGAAAGAATGAAGAAAAAATCTGATGGTGATTCTGATATACTAGCATGGGTGAGCAAGAGTAGGAAGCTTGAGGAGAAGAAGAATGCTGAAAAGGAAGCTCTACGGCTTTCAAAAGTTTTTGAGGAGCAGGTTTGAATCTCAATGCTAGAGGATTTCCACTGTTTTTTTTTTTAATTTTTTTTTATTTCTAATGTAGTTACATATTGCAATCTTGATTTGTCTTAGGATAATCTCTTAGCCGAGAGTGATGATGAGGAACCAGCTGGAAACACACAAAGTATTGTTCCTTAACCCTGGACATGTTACACTTTTTTTCAAGACACATTATTTATCGAGTATATAGATCTATCATACTGTGTTAATGCTTGGTACATCTGCTACAGATCTAGCAGGAGTTAAAATTCTTCATGGGCTTGATAAAGTAATTGAGGGTGGGGCGGTTGTTTTGACACTTAAAGATCAAGATATTCTTAGGGATGGTGATGTCAATGATGGTGCGAGTTTATTTTTCCATTGTTGAGGCTTTATCTCTTTTGAATTAGTATTCCATACATTTTTAATTAACTACCTATACTACAATAGAGATTGATATGCTTGAGAATGTGGAGATTGGGGAGCAGAAAATGAGAGATGCGGCCTACAATGCTTCCAAAAAGAGAACTGGACTATATGATGATAAGTGAGTGTTTGGTGCTTGTTCTGGATTTTTTTTTTTAATTCTGATTTCCTTCATAACATTCACCTAAAATTGTAGGTTTATCGATCAATCAGGACCTCAAAGAGCAATTCTTCCACAATATGATGATCCCATGGAAGATGAGGTATCTTATTTAGTTGAAGCTTGTATATATTTAATATCTGGGTAGTATTTACTTAGTATTTTTTACTTATTCTTCATTTCCTTTATTTTAAGGGAATATCATTGGATGAAGGTGGGCGCTTTACTGGTGAAGCTGAGAAGAAGCTCGCAGAGGTGTGCTATGTTCCCATTTTAAGATTACGATTGTTTAGCACTATAAGCCCTTTTTTAGCACTATAAGGACACACACAGTCCTTCCACATGAAGCCTTCATTTTCTTTTGTCGGGATGGATATACTCTTTTTGTGTTAGGTGATATAGCACAACGGATGAACAAACACAATCCTCATCAAGCGGAGTAAACTCTCAAGGAAGAAAAGTGGAAATTCAAATTCAAGATAAAATTACAGGACTCTATACTCCTTTTATAGAATTGACTTAATAACAAATATGGAAATAAATACGTTAAGGAAAAAAATGATAATTTAGTAGGGATTATAATTAAATCTCTATTTATTGCCTAAATAGAAAATACTAATTACCAAATAACAAACAAATCAAATCTCTAATTATTATATTTACTTTATTCTTCAGTTTGTGTGTGTTTTGTTGCTGAAGTGCTAATTTGGAATCATCTTCAATTTCAATTTTTTTCTAAGTGTTGACTATTTTGATGATTTATTTCCTTATCTGCATTACTAGTTATCAACTGATAAACTTAAAACTGTCAATCAAATTCAATTTCTAATTCTGCAACATTGATAAAATCAGTTTGCCTATTTGACAATCTTCTTCGTTTTTATTGTTTTCAGCTACGCAAGAGGATCGAAGGTGGTGGCTCTGTCCAGAAAGGCTTTGAAGATCTGAGAGCTTCAGCAAAAATTACATCAGACTATTACACTCCTGAAGAATTGCTTCAGTTTAAGAAGCCAAAGAAAAAGAAATCTCTGAGAAAAAAAGAAAAGTTAGATTTGGATGCCATGGAAGCAGAGGCTGTTTCTGCTGGTTTAGGAGCCAATGATCGTGGTTCGAGGACCGACTCGAGAAGGCAGGCTGCCAAGGAGGAAAAGGAGAAAATTGAAGTTGAAATAAGAAACAGAGCATACCAGGCAGCATATGAGAAAGCAGAAGAGGCTTCAAAAATTTTGCGTCATGAGCAAACCTTAACATTCAAGTCTACAGAGGATGAGGATACTGTCTTTGGTGAAGAGTATGAAGATCTACAAAGGTCTCTTGAACAAGAAAGAAAACTTGCTCATAGAAAACAGGATGAAACTGCTGCTTCTGGTCTTCAGGCTGTTGCTCTTTTAGCTACCTCTAGTAAAGAACAAGAACATTCTCAGAGCCAATACACAGGAGAACCACAAGAAGAAAAAGTTGTAATTACAGAAGTTGAGGAGTTTGTTCTTGGTCTTCAACTTACACAAGGTATTTGCTATCCTAATCTTCCATATTGAATTTTTATCAGAATAAATGCATGAACAAATGAAATGGCTCTTTTGTGGAACTGGACCTTTATTCCCCATGTAGTCTTTCTTTTCCCTGTTTGTCTTTATTTATTCATCTTTGTTTTGCATAATCAGGAGTCCAGAAACCTGAATCCGAAGATGTTTTTATGGATGACGATGATTCTCCCATCTCTGTCGATACTGAAACAAAAGGTGATGATGTTGGATGGACCCAAGTGGAAGAAACCATAAAAGCTGAAGTTTCTGATAATGAAAATACGGATGATGCTTCTCCAGATGAGATTATTCATGAGGTTGCTGTAGGAAAAGGTTTATCAGGTGCACTGAAGTTACTTAAAGAACGAGGTGCACTTAAGGAGACCATAGATTGGGGTGGCAGAACTATGGACAAAAAGAAAAGTAAACTTGTCGGGATTTATGACAATGAAGGGACAAAAGAAATCCGAATTGAGAGGACTGATGAATTTGGCCGTATAGTAAGTTCACTCTTATGATTTCCTTTTCTTGTCAATTTTCTAGCATAAAAAGACATTCAATTTGTCCAATTGTCTTATGGAATCATTGGTCTTAGATACCTACATTTTTGTTTTTAACTCACCCTTATAAGATTTTCTTTTATTCGATATGCATTTTACAAGAGAATTCAAAGCTTGATGAGTGTGCAATTATATTAAATTTAAAGCTTGAATTGTGAAAGAAAAATTTAGAAACTAATTTAATAAGATAAGTCGAATAAAATTGAATATGAAAGCAGACATGGATGAATAATAAAATAACATATTATTGGTCTAAATGGAGCACAGCCTTTTGAGTCTCTTGTGACTATCATGTCTCCCTTAGGCTAAAAGAAAATTTCTGCATGACTATGGTATAACTCTCCAGGATAGATCAGCCTGTTGGGTGGTTGGTAAACTGTACAAAAGGTTAATGTTGCTGAAGTTAGAATTTTAGGATGGATGTATGAATTTACTAGAAGTGATACAATAAAATACTAATATTTGAGAGCATTTAGGTGTTACTTTAATAGATGAAATGAACATATTTAAAAATGACAATATAGTTTATAGTGAGAAAAGTTGAATTAATTGTAGAACTAAAGGGTAGATGAATCTAATAAAACTGAAATTATTTGAGGATTACTAGTGATATTGTTTTGCATGGAATGAAGCAATAAAATTCATCCAGTAAACTCCAAATAGATGGGATAAGCATGATTGGATGGGATGGTACATCTTACAAGAGAAGTCTCGTTGAGATGGACTTCTTTTTCTTGTAGTTATCATAAGCAATGCTTGTGATTAAAAATCCTAGTAGTCGAAAATTGTATGATTCACAATTTTGTTTCATGCACATGCTATGATCCACAAAATCTTGCATATGATCGAAATTGAAAAGAGCCTCAATGGTTCACTTTGATTTGATTCTATGTGCTTCAATGCAAACCTTATTAACTGTGTTTTTTACCCTAAATCCACATGGATCATCCAAGCAAACCATCTGGACAGCCTAAGCAGTCCACCTTGGCCCCCTAGGCTGCCTTTTAAATTGTTCACTTACAACAGGCTGCTTACCACCTAGGTGAAGTGTTCCATTGCCAAAAGGGTTAGATGGTTTGAAAAATGATGTTATTATGTTATCGAATGGGATATCATACTCTATTACATATTCTAAGATATCTTAACTATTCCAAATAAAGTATAATTCTGCTTAACATATTATATAATTTTATATGATCCTTGCTGTTCAAGAATTGGAACTTCATAAACACGATATTAACCTTGATTTCACAATCTTGCTAGATATGTTAACATATTTCTTAGTCTAATGATCATGTAGCCAGAATGGTATGTTTGAAGAATTGGTTCAGTTTGTAATGAGTCGGTTCTTTTGGTTATGCAGTAACCGATTCATTTGCATATTCTATTTTGATTGATAATGCATCCTGTCACGCTTAGCAACTAAATTTTTTATATTTCTTGATTTTTTCTAATAATAAATATTTTATAATGCGACGCAGATGACGCCTAAGGAAGCATTTCGAATGCTTTCACATAAATTTCATGGCAAAGGTCCAGGAAAGATGAAGCAGGAGAAGCGAATGAAGCAATATCACGAGGATTTGAAGACTAAGCAGATGAAAGCTTCAGACACTCCCTTGCATGCAGTGGAAAAAATGAGGGAAGCTCAAGCCCAACTTAAGACACCTTATTTGGTTCTAAGTGGGCATGTTAAACCAGGGTATGCTTGATAGTCTTCCAAATTACTATCTCATTGACCCTTAAAAATTTCGGATATGCTACTGTATTGCTATAATTTTTTGGGTCTTAATATCCATGTGCGTGAAGAACCTTTTCCAGTTAGAGAACCAATTCATTAGCACCATGCTATTGTAGGCCTGAAGTATGGTTGTTAAAATTGCAATTCAGAACTTAGAATCTTACCACTCTATGATCCAAATTGGGATAGTAAACGATCCAAATCACAAATCAGATTTTAATTGAGTTGAAAACTAAATTTACCATCTCATGATTTTGTACCCTTGATAGGATCACTATCCTACCAATTAAGACTGTATTCTCAATGCAATATGTTTGTGAATTTGACATTCACAAAATGTTGGACTTAATTTTCATACAAATTACTTCTAATAGAGCTCGGATTATTTAAATTTGGCATTATAACTAATATGTTGTTTTAACCTTTAGTTTGCTATATTTGCTGTATAGATAATTTTAGTTATGCCTTATTCTATTTTAGATTGATGCAGGTTTTGAAATGCTCATAATAATACTAGATATTGGAAGTTCGTTCGTATTAAAATTTATAAATGTTTTATATAGTTTAACATAGACATTTAGAGTTGTAGCTCTGATCTTACAATCTGATTCTAGGAATATTTTGTTGTCTAGGTAAGATTTGGATCCCAACTATCTTTACCTGAATCTCATCCTGAATTGTCAATCTATTAGACTACTACTGGGTTTCTTAATATCCATCCATCGGCAAGCGGAACCTGGTTTAAATTAGTACCTGCCCTTTAACGTGTTGTTATGCTAGGTATGAACCCCATGCATGCCCAAAATGTGCAAATTGATGATAACAACCGTCTTAGCAAACAATACAATTCATCTTCACAACCAAAACTCTAAATTTGATCCAGTGCTTCGTGTGTTGCTCTGTGCTAATCTTTCATTGATAGGACATAACCTGTAAAGTGACATCACATGCTTTCTGCAAATGCAGGCAAACCAGTGACCCCAGAAGTGGTTTTGCTACTGTTGAGAAAGATCATTTGGGGAGTTTGACGCCCATGCTTGGTGACAAAAAGGTACTCTTGTGAAAATAACATTTGACATCGGATTTGTCCAACTCTTTTTCCTGATGAATTGGTTCCACAGGTTGAACACTTCCTCGGAATCAAACGGAAACCTGAAATAGGCAGCATGGGGCCACCACCGCCCAAAAAACCAAAGAGTTGAAGCGTATGAGGTCAGTATATTTTTGAAGTTCTTGATCGCCAGAATCCATTACTCATCTGTTTCGTTGAAAATGTTCAGGAAAACTAATTTTCCATCTTCCAAATGGTTGACTATTCTTAGACAAAGCTGGAAAGATAGCAATAACTAGAGCTAATACCTGCTTGCTTTGGTAAAATAATCGATTGTTTTACAAAGTATGAACTGGTTATCTCGATCAAGTAATGCTTGTCTTCGGTTTTGTATTTATCCAGCCTTTTCTTGATCAATTTTTTTTATATCTTATTTTGGATCTATCTCTATTTTTCCCCAGTTCTCTGATCAGACACAATTGGTTTCATCAGATTAATTCTTGGATAATCATCTTCTACCAAGAACGGAGGCTAAAGAGACTGATTTTGAGTACACAGAAGATCTTGGAGAGAAGCTTGGATCCATAAATGATGGAGGAGAGTTGGACCATTGTTCATTTGACAAAGAAAAAACAATTTCTAAGCAAATGTTCGCATCAAAACAACTCAAGTGCAATGGGTCCATTTTGATCTCAAAGTCTGGTGATTTTATTCAAGGATTTTTGTTCAAGTAACTTCGACAATTAGTTGTATCTACATATTTTATACATACGATAAATTGGCTTATGCTGCTACTTTTTCCTGTGTTGTATTAACAACTGAAAAAGTAGGTGAATGATCATTGTAGTGTCGATATTATCTTTCTCGATGTCTGGACTAACTGACTGTAAGAAGTAGGTGAATGATCATTGTGATCCCGTATGGTTCATCACCTTCATCTGTTTTAAAATTTTTATTCAGAAGGAGAATAAGAATACACTTAAACTTTACTTAAAATCAATACTTGTTCCATTTACAAAATTATTCACGCACCAGAATCCTGAGAAACAAATGTCGATTTCAGAGATCTTTTTTTGAAGATCAATTGATTTCCTTTTGACTCAGCAGAAAAAGATACTCCATCATCTGTATCTTGTTAATGGCAGATTACACTTGATGCCGGCGCCGGCAGTCGCTTTGGAGGAGCAGCGGTGGCAGAGTCCATATGTGCCAGTCGACGCCGCTGGCAGCCACTCCACCATAGACACCCCCATATCTCCGGCGACATCGCCTGCGACACATCCCACCACGAGTACCCCTTTACCGGCGACGCCGCGAGGATAGAGCTGGAGCCCGGCGGAGTAGTAGCGGCGGAAGAGGAGCGTGATGGCGGCGCGCATGACGATGTGCACGTCACGTCATCATTTATAGTTTAATAATGGGTATAAAATAATGATAAAACATGAAATAAAATATACGTGAAATAGCAATCCCCTCTCTCTCTCTCTGCTCGTCGCCGCCCTCTCCTCCTCCACCTCTCTCACGGTCACTTGCTCCGCCGCCCGCCCTCCTAATTCAAGCCTAACGAGGAACCAACAAGGTGCTCATCGCTCGCTTAGCTGCTATTCACTCTCCACTTTCCTCCCAAAATTCGTTTTTTCCCCCTTAGAAAACGCAAACGAAGAGTGTTCATTCTCATCCACGCAATAACCATCAATTCTTCGTCGTTTTCGCTGAGAAATTCTGAATTTTGAACATCGTGATGCATGTTTGATCGATTTATATGATCATATAATGGAAGAAAGAGGGAAAGAGGGTGTTCATGTCCATCCACTGTTTGCGATAATGCCTAACCACGTGAACCTTACGTGGATTCCTTGTCTTCAGTGTTTAGAATAATGTGCTTGTTTTTTCTCCAATAATTCAGTGGAGGCCTTGTTTTTTCCCCAAGATTCTTCCTTGTTCTCTCTCTCGCTCTCTTTCAGCATAAGCTTTCTGCTGGATATGCTTGAATATTGTTGAGATCTCCAAGATCTGTGTACAGGTGACGAAGGATTCCATTTTCCTTTTGTTGTTCTTATTATGAGTAGTCTTGAGTCCATCTCTTAGATACTTGTTTGATATAATTACTGAAAGAGGGGATTTCTGTCAGTTCGCCCTTTTCTATGAATGATAAGAACAGTTTTTTCTTCTTTAATTTCTTCTTCCTTTGATTCAGAGACAGATTGACTAGGCGTTTGGCATGAGCATGGAGATCACCAATGTTTCTGAGTATCAGAAAATTGCCCAGCAGAAGTTACCAAAGATGATATATGATTTCATTGCATCAGGAGCTGAAGACCAGTGGACACTAAGGGAGAATCGGAGCGCGTTCTCGAGGATTCTGTGAGCATATTTGTGTTACCATACAGTTCAATATTTCCCTTTTAGTATTTATTAGATCCTGTGAGTATCCATGACTGATCTTAGTGATATTTGGTCTTGTTCTTGATACTGAGGGAGTTGCTTGCTAGTGCACTTGCATTGTGATCCTTTTAACTTCAATTGAAGGAAAGTTAATTTGCTAATACATGTCATTCTCCAAACTCAATTAGATCCAAGAAAAAAGGAACACAATACAGTGACCTATGTTTGAGAAACCTCATCTGATTCAGGAAGTTGTAGTGCATAGGTAAAATGGTCTCACCTGTGTTGTCGGGCACTCGAACAATCTTTTCTACTAAATAGAGTGGAAAGCTAATCTCATGTATTACATGCCTTATTAGGGCTGTAACAAACCAAGTCAAGCCAAACTTTGTGGTGTCCAAACTTATTTGGTAAGGTAATTGAGTTAAGTCAAGCCAACCCGAACCTAAAATGAATCAAGCTGTTGAAATGATTATTCAAGCTCGGCTTGGTTTCTTCTTTATGAGTTTGAGTTTAGTTTAAGTTTGGCTTGAGTTTGGTTCGTTTAGATGTTATCGAGCTCTTGGTTCAAGCTTGTTTGATTGATTGTTTGAAAATTTTATAGTTTTAAATTTGTTTGTCAACTATTAAGCTTGATAATATAAGCTTGTTTGTTCATTTTGAAAGTGTTTTTTTTTTGGTTTATTTACCATATCGACGAGAGTTTTATTGATGAACATAGTTCACAAACTCATGAACAATGTTCACGAACAATTCTCAATCCCTGTTTATAAACATTAACGAGCTGAATACATATGTGGTTAAATTTGTTCATTTAGTTTAATGAGTTACTCAAGCATGTTCATTTAATTGAATGTATATTGAACAAACATAAACACTCCTACCAAGTTGAACACTAAGTTTGTTCATGAACGTTCGGTCCATTTATAGCCCTGTCATTGTCAATTCTCAAGTTTTGATATTCTACCCGCAACATATCTGATAAATGCAATTATTGGATCTAAATCTGATACTTTATGCGATACATTTTTCTTCTTCTAGTTTTCGACCTCGTATTCTGGTTGATGTATCAAACATCGACATAACCACAACAATCTTGGGTTTCAAGATTTCCATGCCGACCATGATTGCCCCCACAGCTCTGCAGAAGATGGCACATCCTGAAGGTTTCTCCCTAGCACTTGAGAATAGTACTAGTAGATTGTATTTTGTTACTACTTTCGCTTTTCATGTTCAAGCTCGGTTAGCCATTCTCTTCGTGCTTTAGTAATTCACTCACTTATGTAGGAAGAAGATTACTAATCGAGTTGCCTAATTTCGCCGATACTTATTGTAGTTTTTGTGTATCTCTTAATGACCAAACAGGGGAACTTGCAACAGCTAGAGCAGCATCAGCAGCCAACACTATCATGGTTGGTTATGCATACAAGAATTTCGTGTGTCGCAGTTTATCATTCTTTTGTCATCGGTAACGTAATAGAAAATCTTGCTCATCGCTTAGAAACATAATAGAAAATCTCACATTTGAGACAAGTGAATTACTATCAACTTTGTCTAATGGTTTTAACCAATTCAATATCTATTCACTTCTCTCAGTTTGTTATTCGTAACAAATTGATTTCCTAACGATGTTTCTACCTGTTCTATGTTGTAGACAGTATCCACATTGTCGACTTCCAGTGTCGAAGAAGTTAGCTCAACAGGGCCCGGAGTTCGCTTCTTCCAACTCTATGTAATTATGCATATTCAAGGCTTGTTTCTCTGGCTTTACTTCTTTTCATTAGCTTGATTATCGATCGTGTTCTTCGTATTTGAATCTGTTGGTAGGTTTACAAGGACAGAAATGTTGTGAGGCAGCTCGTCGGAAGAGCCGAGAAGACAGGCTTCAAGGCAATTGTACTCACAGTGGACACACCAAGACTCGGAAGAAGAGAAGCAGACATTAAGAACAGGTCTTATATTCCCTGGCAGTGGCCATTACTGTATTTGATCCCGATGAGTAAGTATGTTTCATAATTCGATTCTTAATCTAAAAATTCGATTCTCGGTTCAATTCAGATTCACTTTACCGCCTTCTCTGACGCTCAAGAACTTTGAAGAGCTGAACAAGGAAAAGATGGATTGGGTAGGCCCTTGTGAATCTTGTTTTCCTATCATGCTGCTTACAAACAATCTGTGGTTTTTGTAGTCTAAGGATTCAGGGCTAGCATCGTACGTCGGCAGCCAAATCGATCGCTCCCTATCGTGGAAGGTGTGTCGATTCTAAGCACTCGCTAAATACACCGACACCCGATTAACATAACAAACAAAGTTACAAGCCTCCCAACTTATAACAACTGTTTGTGCAGGATGTGAAGTGGTTGCAGACAATTACAAGCCTCCCAATTATAGTGAAAGGAGTCATGACTGCCGAGGACAGTAAGCAATCAGTAACACCGATATTTTTGTTTTCGACATGATCATATCTATTGTCTCTGGCAATTGCAGCTCGATTGGCCGTTCAAGCTGGAGTTGCTGGCATCGTTGTGTCTAACCACGGTGCTCGTCAGCTCGATTATGTCCCGGCAACCATTACTTGTTTGGAAGAGGTACATAACCATGTTTAGTATTCACAATCTTTGAAATTCCGATCGAGATGTCTTCGTATCATAAATGGATTGATTTGCTTCGACTAAACCAGGTTGTCCAAGCAGCACAAGGGAAAGTCCCAGTGTTCTTGGATGGGGGTATTCGTCGCGGCACCGACATCTTCAAGGCCTTAGCTTTGGGAGCTTCAGGAGTTTTTGTAAGTGTATTCTCTTGCATACTGATAACCGTTCTTCATATCTCGATAAATTCAGCCATTTTGATGAAGATAAAGGATTATGAATGCTTTCCCCGGCCTAGATCTACTTAGTTAACTCTTCCTTGTTGATCGCAGATTGGAAGGCCAGTGGTTTTTGCATTGGCAGCAGCTGGAGAGGCTGGTGTTCGGAAGGTGCTCCAAATGCTTCAAGATGAGCTCGAGCTCACCATGGCCTTGACTGGCTGCACCTCCCTCGAGCAGATCACTCGGAATCACGTCGTGACTGAGTCGGATTCGAATCGAAATCTACTCTCGAAGATGTAGATCAAACCGAATTCATCGAAATAATCCTGTTGATGCAATTTGAGTGATGGTGTAGACTTTAACTAAGAAGTAGTTTGGTTGGTGGAGGGAAAATTTTAAGATTTCAATTATCGAAATTGTTAGGAAGGTTGATTCATAGGAACATTCTGATAAGTTAATTTTTAATAATATAGTATGTGGTATGGACTGTGTAAACATAAGATTCATGTTATCTAGATCCAAGTTCTCTCATTATTCCTCAATTTTTGGCTGGAATGTCTTACTAGATATTTCATATATTTTTGCCAAGATATATGGGGTGTCTAGAAATGAATTAACGAATTCATAAATAGAGGAAATAATTATTTCTTCTGTATCCTCTGTAGAAATGATAGAGTAGATAAAGGAATTATCAGACACGTCCTCTTGTATTTCTATTAAGTCTAGATTAGTACAAGAGAATAATTTAGCCTCTCTTGTATATAAGTTTTTGTCCTGGTTCATTAGATATATGTTTTCTTTGGTTTAAATGACCTAACATGTTTATTTCTGTTTAAATAAGAATTCTTTTTCTCACTTTTTCTTAAATAGTAGATCTTTTTAAGCTTGATTTTAGGTTTAAGGGCTTAGATGACCCTTCTTCTTTGTTTGTACATAAGGTAGTTCAACTTGTATTATTGTGGAGTATACATTTTACTATATAAATTATATTGTTGATTTTTAAGTTATTCTTTATTGGTATAAGTATATTTTCCCTTAAGTAAGAAAATAATATGTTTCATCGATTTATGGATCATGCCCATAATCAAGCCACTGTTTGCGATAATGCCTAACCACGTGAACCTTACGTGGATTCCTTGTCTTCAGTGTTTAGAATTATGTGCATATTTTTTTCTCCAATAATTCAGTTGAGGCCTTGTTTTTTTCCCCAAGATTCCTTCTTGTTTTCTCTCTCTCTCTCT
>JBBPFQ010000096.1:347552-358441 GCA_037974815.1 Kaempferia elegans | reverse complement strand
TGGTTGGCAGTGCACACCTTATCTAGGTTTCTAAATAATTTAGTTGTCAATTTTTTCGATAGATGAAAGTCTAAAATTTCATCTCGAAAACTGGCATTTCCCAATTGCTTGTTAGGAGAAGCAACAATTGAGATTTTGGTGATACGCAATTTACATGCTCAAATTGCATTGCCTTCTAATGTTTGTCGTTGTGTTTCAGTGCTAAAACCTGGATCGAGTAAAGGGGCTAATGTAGTCGACTCAGAGATCACATCGAATGAGAGAGGCTGGGACAAGTTGAGAGTGCATGGACCCAAACCCTTGTATGTCAACAACGTCGTAAGACAACTAGAACAGCGCATCTCCGAGAAGATCACTCCAGGCAACCCACATTTATCTGGTGCTGCTGTACCTGACACAGCGGCATTGGAAGAGGTGGTCCAGTGCCTCTTCAGTGATTCTCAGGCATCTTCCTCTGATGAAAAATCTCTCATGAAGAAGGTCAACTCCTTTTGCTCCCTGCTCCAGAAAGATGTTATCGCAGTACAGAACCAGCAGATGAATGGTGGCACCACTTCATCCGGTGACAACGCCGCACAGAATGACTCATCGGAGCTCGTTCTAGCTAAGCAAGATGCTCCAGAGAAAGTGTCAGGCATGTCAAGAAAGGATTCTTTTGGAGATTTTCTGATGCATCTCCCTCGCATTGCTTCGCTATCTCAGTTCTTGTTCAATATCACAGAAGATGAAGAGGATAGTCCCTCATCCCCTTCAAGCTGACAAAGCTTGCAGATTCTTCTCTTTTCTCTTGTAAAGAGCAGTAATTAGGTCACTTTCTTAGGGTTTCAGGTGTCATCATCGGTGGGATACAAGTCCCATAAAAATGCCTGAAGAATAATGTAAATGGAGCTGCCCCATCCTTTCATTTACTGTGAAACATGTAGATCAGTTAAAAGAGGGTGGAAGTCATATCTTTATTGTCCATTTAATCTACATTCAGGTGAAATGCTGTTCTTTTTGCATCATATGGTCAGACTCAATTGTATTGCCTTTGATCAGTTGAGATCATCTCCTCTCAACCATTTACTATTTTCTTTACCTAGGGAATGCATTTTTTTTTACCTGACCATTTCTTTGCTTGTTAAAGCTTTTTTTTTTATATATATAATTCAAGTGATCGGGTTTTTCCTGACGAATTCGAAGATAGAAGGCTTTTCTCTAATTTGCCTATCAGCAAAATTTAGATTATAATTTATACACATTTTCAAGTTGATTTTAAAAATATCCATTCCATTTAATTTGACTGTTTTTTACTTAGTTTAAAATTTCATACCATGCCAAGCTGTACAAGGTGGAACTATCCAATACTGGTACTTACATTTTAGGGTGCTACAATCTCCCGGTGACTACGTATCATAGAATTGTGGGATAGCATCATGGGGCGTTGGATCTCCTAGTCACCCAACGGCAACGCCCCTACAATTCCATAATTCCACTAAGTCACGACCCCGCAGAGGTATTGTAGAATCATGAGGCCACAAAAGTATCATGAAGTTGCGGTGGCAATGCAATCCACTCTCAAAATAGTTCAAATCCTCTGTCCCATTCTGATCATATCCCCATGTTCCATTGCCGATCGGATGATGTCCCACTCTGATCATGTCCCCGTGTTTCATTACCGATCGGATGGTCATGACCCTCTCGAGATGTGTGTTTACATCCTCATGATATGCATAGTATACTTGAGATCTGATCCGTCCAATCGACAATAGGACACGGGCACATGATCAGAATAGGACAGAAGATTTGAACTGCCTTCACGACCGGTGCTTTTTCTTTTTTCTTTTAAATTATTTTATTTATATATATTTTTTTAATATTTAAGTTAAAAAATATTTTTAATTAATATATTTTATATCATATCAGCATGCACAATAAACTAATTTTTTATTTTTTTTCTAGATATCCAACTGTTCGAACCGACTAAACCTGAAGATAACTGACTCAATCCTATTGGACCCTGAGACGTTTGGTTAACAGCTTGAAAGGTCTAACCGCTGCACTATTACCCTGATAAATTAAATTCATCTAGATACTTGAACCAAAAATAAAAGAATTCATCGAAAAATAAAAGAATTCATCTTCGATAATGGGTAACCTGAAAGGAAACTAAATTCATATCCAATGAAATGAAATGAAATGCTGGGTAATTAGTTAAACAAGAAAGGAGATCAACAAGGCCAACAACAAAAAAAAGAATTGACAGGTATATTTCTTACCGAAGTAGAGTAATGGAGATTCGAAAAGGTTGTAGTTACCATCGATTAAGCAGCAGACAAGCATGTTGCGATTGAATTTAGGATCATCAGAATAAGTATTTGTCAGCAGCTTAGGTAAGATAAGATGTCCACACCAAGTTTCCCTTGCTTGGCAAGAGGAGACAGTATCTTTTGCAGCTCACACATAACCCGTTCGATATATAGAGTATATAGTCCATTCCTAGACTCGAACAGCTCTGAAGCCTTGTGTGTTTGTATAACTGATCTTATCCATTCTTCAAGAAGCCCTGCAAAACATAATGATAAGTGAGGAAATTTTTCCTTCAACAGCAATTACTGTGTTCCGCTTTTGTGTAATGTAGGAAACCAATTGTATTTATGATATCGGAGTAAAAACATTGTAAAGCTTCGATAAGACATTGCACAAGACATGGAAAAAGGAAGCCATCATCCCCCGAAAACTCGTCTCCGAAAACTATAAAAACAAAAATATGTAGATTAAGAAACTTAGGTGAAATCCATATCAAACCTTTAAATGAATGTATACATGGATGACATCAGAGATCTGAGAGGTTGCAAAATGTAATTGATTTGATAATCTAACAAAAAAGGAATATCAAACTACATTTAATCAGCCAGTGTCATGCAAAAACACCTACTTGTGTCAAAAACTTCAATATTTATCCAGCTTCTCACATAATCTGATATCAAAAACTCCATGAGTTCAATCCTGCATTTGTGGAGGCATGTTAGAAATATTTTCATTTAAATCTGGAAGGAGAAGCGCTATGCAGAACTAAAAATTTCCAAAAAGTTAAAAAAAAAAACAAAGGTAATCGAGTATTGCAGGTAAGAAATCAAGAGCCTGACTCTTGTAATGCATTCGAGAAATGCAATAGGAACTCGGAAAAAGTACTAGTTCACTTTTTGACCAAACATAGAAAATCTAAGGGAACTTTAGAGAGAATACAATATTTGAGGAAACATGGCTCTCCATATAGTTAAAGGTTAAAACATACATCAAAAACATGCTTCCATGAAGGCAAGGGAAGGACTCATCAAATGGATCCATAAAATGTAAGCTTTCAACAACTGCCGCACTCTTTTGAGAAACAGAAAGCAAAATTCTTTGACCAATATATGGCTCATTTCCAAGTTTTCTGATTATGTGTTGAACACAAGACTGAGGATCTGGAGCAGAATTCAGGGCCCCTGATACCGCAAAACAAAAGAATCAACAAAGAACAAGTAACAACATGGCAATGAACTATAATTCTACAAATTTTTCATTGAATGATCCAATAACTATGTTACTTATGCATGCAACAACGAAACACTTCAACTGATAATCTAGGCAAAAGATGTTTCGTTTTATTATAAAAAATGGATACCCTCAAAGATAATATTGCACCGACGATTTCATCCATTTATCAGGCAGTATTACTTCATGCATGTTCATATCTTACAATGGTCAAACAAGAGAAAGGAAAAGATTATCATGAAGCTCTCAAATGAAAAAGCTTTGCAAAGTGCATGAACTCGATAACTTTTTCCTTGAATTATGAGCAAACTGTACGTTCTCATGACAATTGACATTTCTAAGATTCAATTAAAATTTTCCTCCAACTTTCCTTCTACTCTCGTTGTCAAGAAAACTTCACCCTCTTCTTCTACACCTTCCAAACCCTTCTTCCTCTTTCATCTCCATTCTTCCTCACAGCCAACCTTAGCCCCCTCATGACCTTTGCTTCTACTCTGAAATCCTCATATCCTCTTCTCTTACTTATTCTCCCTCTTCCATTACATCCCTCCTCCCAGCAACCCTTGCCACATGCACTTCCAAACCTGAATTTCCTTAAGTTGGAGACACAAAGAAGCATATTTTGAGGTGGCAAAAGCAGCTGAAAAGGTTCGATGTTAAATATTTAATTGTAGGTAATAATTGCTATTATTTGATTGGAGTGGATAGAACATCAATAGAACTATTTTTTTTTGGAAGATCATGATCATTAACTAAAATAATATGTATTTGCACAATTGATGCGAGGTGTAGTACAAGCATATTTGAGAAACCACAATTTCATCAGCAAATGTTTCTAACCTGATTAGCCTTCCATATAAGTTGGATCTTGCATGACTAACCTTCAATTTAGGATACATCAAGTAACAAACAGAATGGAAAGAGAATTGGATGATACCATGTGTACTACATAAGATGATGTTTTAGTTATAAAATGAAGGTAATCTATAATGCAACATGAATCAATAATAAAGACAAACAACGGATGAGATTGGCCATTATGAAATGCATGAGGATTGGTCCTATATGCTATCCCAGGCTATACCCTCCAAAAATCCCTGCTCTGTTTATATTCATTTTCAACCAGATTAAAGCATCAACAGAATCAACATAAAAAGTCAAAGAAATATGATCGAGTCAATGTACCCTCATATTTTTTACTTGCATTGTATAGTCAATGCACCCTCTTTGCCTAAAGAGTCTAATCAATTCTCAACAGGCTAGGCAAATCAATATCTTAAGGAATCCAACCATAAGAAGCCTCACAAAATATGACTCTAATATGAAGAACTTTATCTCTAAATCTGCTGATGATCAAAGCTTGAAAGGGTCTGAACTCTGAACAACATGAACTGATATACTGAAGGTCTGGTCATCATCCAATGTGGTCCATAATAACAAAAAGGACAAGGATCTTATTATCTTTGATTGTTTGTGATCAAAACTTGATGGGGAACGAGCTTAACAATAACCAGAGACTCGAAAGGTCTGACTCTGAGTGCTTACCATCACTAAAGATTGGTTTGTATGCATGATCAATTAGTGGGCTCGCTAATAATATGGGAACCACAATGATCTATTGACTCTGAAAATGATCTATACAAATCATCAAATATCAGAATTCAAAAGTTACCTACCAGAGGAATGGAAATAGTCAAAGCTTGATGATTAACAGCTAAACTCTAAAGGTTTGTCGGGAAGTGCATATTTAATGATATTCACATTTTAACTTAATCAACTAAAGGCTAAAAAATTATCATTTATGAGAACGCAACATTGTGGAACCAGATTAGTGAAAACCAAATATTATGCTCTTGTTGGCAACCAAGCCTAACACCTGTAATTCTTCATAAGTGTCACCATGCCAAAGGGGATTAAATGAAATAAGCAATCTTGAAATATAGTTTTCGACATGGTTATTCCTTTATGACAGAATTCTGTAGCAGATTCGATAAAATTTTTCCAAAAAGAATTCATTAACAATATTCCTGCAGAATATCAAGTGTATATAACCTCTTAATTTGCTTGATTGTTAAAACTCAAGCACAAACGACAGCAGTTTTTTAACTGCTTGCTGACCTTAAATCAAAAAGAAAAATATCAAACGTTCTTAGATAGGTTAAAAATAAAAAGGCACTTATAATGATATGTTCCTAGAGTTAAAAGTAATATAGTTAGAAATTGTTCAATGAAATAAAAAATTGGATCCTTTGGCTTGTTTTCAGTACAGTAGAGTTAAACTGAACTACAAGAATCTGTGACAGCAAATAAAATGGAATGATTTAACAAATATAACCATGACCTTTTGCTTTTAATCAAACCCAAGAAAATCATTATGCTATTAAAATATAAAGTACCATCATGTTCTGGGATGGTACACATTCTTCTGATCAAGCGCATAATTAACCCGTTGACAATATCTTCGATGAGGTCAGGTTCATTTTTTGATGATAGTATATTCTTTACTGAGGCTACAGAAAACATTGTAAATAAATTTTCAACACTAACAAAATTTACTTGAAAATAATAAGAACAAAATAACTGAATTATTTTTATCAGATATGAAAAAAGAGAATGTACCAAATAAAGTACTTTGAAAGGTACAGCAGTCGTTAACTTAAAACTGACCAGATCTATATTTCCATTACTATTAGACAGGGGGAAAATACTAAGATACCAAGTTCAAATATATTGCTTTGGGTCTTCTGCCACCATCTTGGAGGACCATGAAGACTCTCTAAAGGTAAAACCTAGATTTTTGTATGGGAAAGAGAAGATCAATTTTCTCGTTGTTTGAGAAGCATAACCAACAAAATTTGGTGAGATCCAATCAATCCATTAGGTTCATTTAATAAGCTTGGCAAGTAAATAATGGTCAATAATCATCCTCCAAGAATTAAATGGTGGCTGATAATTAAATTCCTAGACCATTGCTTCTATTTTTGGCAGGTAGTAATGAAGCCTAAATGAACATTTTATTTGAAGGGATACTTCTGAGTGTCCTCACTCTCAGGAAAGACCATTCCTTTACTGAAACCTTTGGTTCAAGAGCGGGAGAGGCCTTGGGTATGCTCTTTAGAATTACTGTTAAAACTTCAAGCAACATCAAGAAAGATTGAACATGGTTGAATAATACCCTAGGAGGGCACTTCTTGCAGGTGTCTCAAGGAGGAAGGGTAGAAGAACCCACTTATAGTAGGTAGGAAAGACCAAGTTGCTAAAAAGAAAGTAGAGAAGAATGGTGTCTTGTGTCAGATCTACAACAATAGGAATCTGATGCTCTTCACTGGAGATGTGGGATTCTAGAAGCGAGGGGAACAAAGAGACAACTATAGATGATGGGCTTAAAGGGGAAAAAAATAATTAGCAGTGATGAGGTCGAAATGGCTAGAATTTGAGGACAAGCAGAGGTGAAATCCTTGACTTAATGACATTGATGCCATACATAAGAGGTAGAGCACAGTGGAGCTCATGCAATGGAAGTGGATGTTGGGGTTGCTACAAATGCACGAGCTTAGATAATGGTCGACAAATGCACACGTGCAGACGATAGTGGCTTATACAACTTGGAGATGTTTTTATCAAAGAGAGAATCACCCTATTGGGAGAAGATGTTTTCTCTCCTTTCCTGGTTGCAATTAACGGCACACTTATTATTGGTTTTATTGTTTATTGTTTGCGAGCAAAAAGAAGGAACCTGCTGGTTATTTGAGATTAATTAACAGATGAAGATGGTTACAAGATGAAGGGTTGAGGGAGGGGCAACAACTGCAAAGGAGGCAGAGCTTTGAGAAAAATGGATCTCGGAAGGGAAGGTGTTGCGTGTATATATTGTAGGTGATCGGAAGGGATTTTGTAAATAAATATAAAGTCAAAAATGGTGATGATGTAGGGAAAGGAGTATCAAACAAAGATTAGGAACTTAAACTCACATAATAGGTTGATGCATCACAAAAGTGGATCAAAACTCACACAAAGATCTAATACCACTTGATACAACATGAGGAATAAACAATCTCTATATAGACAAATGAATAGTCTCATGCAGAGAAAGAAAACTCATAAAAAAGAAATTTTATTATCCAAAAGATGAGTATATGAAGGGATTGAGATTTTTTCAAACACTAATCCAAACAAAAAATTAGAAATAATCTAAAAATATTTAAAAGAAAGAAATAATCCTATACCTAAAATGACTCAATCAAACTAAGAAATAAACCAATTACAAATTAGGAAAGAAACCAAATTAAATTAAACTTCTACCAAAATCATCTTGAACTGAACAAAATTACGAATTTCAAATTAATCTAAACAACTTATCATCTTAAACAAAAGGATCTACCAAAATAAATTAAGGTGAGAAAATGTATAAATGACTCCTATATCCTTTATAATTATTTTTTTCCCAAATAGCATTTGCAATTCAACTATGTTGAAATGTACCACAGAAAACAAAATAGTTAAAGTGGAAATAAAAAAAAAAGGTTTAATACTAATTCTTACCTACAATGAAATCCACAGCCTGATGAGAAAAAGTAGCAAAAGAAGTGCTCATTTCTGCCTGCATAGCAAATAGAGGACAAGAAACATATGAAATTCTAGAGCAACCGATAACTATGTAACTGATTATCTTTAACTGGAATTATCTTACTTTCAAAAAGAAATTATCGGTATGCTCCACCAAGAAATTTATTGATGCACCAAGCTGTTCTATCTCGTTTTTGTTGTCAAACACTGCTTGTAAAAGATTAACATGCAATCTCAGAGAAACTTTTATACCAGAGCAAAATTCTAAAATTAACAAATTTGGTAAGTATGAAAATTCATATGGTTGAAATTCAACCAAATACAAATTCAAGGTATAGTTTTTATAGATGACAAAAAGAGCAGTAAATGTAGAATTTACTGTTTACTAGAGCAGTAAAGCTCAGTACAAGAAGGGCAAGTGCAATTCCCTCCTATCTTTTCTCTTATGTTGTAAGATATGAGCTCATTCCTGTTGCCTCAAAAGATATGGGATATTTACTTTCCTCTTTCCTCAAAAGGCATGAGAAGAGTTTTTCTCTTATCCCCAACCTCCAAAAGTAAAATATCTTCCTTAGCCTCTTGCCAAAAGGCAAGAGGTCTTCTCTTCCATCAAAAGACATGAAGTCTTCTCTTTCCTTTTACCTCAAAGGATATAAGGTCTTCCCTCTTACCTTGTAAGATGTCATCTTGGGAAGTTACTACGTCAAGAGTGACACTCAAGCAAGGAACATCTACCTCAAAGGCATCAGTATGGTTCGATATGCAATCAGATCAACTGACCCACTGGTTCGACTAACAATCCAGAGATTGTTTTTCAATATGGTTCTAATAACTATAGGTTTAAGGTCTTCTTTTTCCTCTTACCTCCATTGGTTATGATGCCTTCCTATGCACCTTGCCTTAAAAGGGTATGAAGTTTTATTTATCCTCTTGCTACAGAAGTTATGGTTGGAAACTCAACTTGACCATTAGAATGCAGATGAAGTATAGATAAGAACTAAAATTTGGTGCCAATCATTTTCTATTAAAAATTTCTAATGTAATTAACGATCTTAACATTCATAATTTCATATTCAACACGATAAACATATGTAACTCATGCAATATATCTCTTCATGAAGCAAATAGACGCATGTAATGTATCATAGCTTTGCCACATGAATAAAGTGTGTTACTTTAGAAAATGTCAGGAACCACAAGAACTATCATGACATTGACTAGTCTCAAGAGTACAACATTAAAGTTATATTAAGATATCTTCATAGGTTTGTGGAATAAGTATCCTTCTAGTTGGTAGACTTGTCCATCTAACATGTGTGACAATTAAAAGCAATATTTACAATATGTCACTCCGAGATGTCATTAGAATCTATCTTTCAATATGGTTATGGTCTTATCATTGACGAGGTGGCATGCAAGATGTCCACTCCAGAATGCCATAAGAATCTATCTTCCACTAGAGCTATGGTCTTATCATTCCCTAAGTAGCCTGCAAGATCAAATGCATGGGCAGGGGCTCTTGTGAATATCATGGTCTACACACATTATTCTTCATCAACATGCTGGGTAGGCTAGTAGGTTTCCCTCTTTCACTTTCAAAAAAAGAAGTAAAATTCCTACCATAACAAAATAGATCTGTAAAAACTTATTTTAAAAAAATTTCCTCTAGGATGGGTACCGCATTAGAACCCAAAATGAATAATCAACCTACCTAGAAAACTTTTTCGATCCAGAGGTCGTTCTACTTTTGTCCTCCTCTCCTTCCAGCGAACTGTCCAAAAAAACAAAATTCCAACTCATGCACATGTTACTGCATAAAAATTGAAAAGAAAAACAAATGTAGGAAAATCAACAGAAACAGAACCCCCAAAGAAAAATATGAATTACCCAGTCTAAGGAACCTCCGCCTCAGGACCTCATCGATCCAATGCCCTCGTCCACCACCATCTTCACCCGACTCACCGATCCCGGCAAAGAAATGACACGGGCACGATACGATCGGGAGATCGGCCTCGCATGAACTCCCGTCTAAGACATCGAGAACTCATATTACCAAAAAGAGAAATGAGCTGATATACACAGCGGGAAGAGGTTAAAGAGAGGCGACCTTCGAATTGCTGGAGCTCTTCTCGTAGCTTGAGGATCTCCCTCTTACGGTCCTTGGCCTTAACCAACCATCAAATTCCAAAGATTAAGATTAGGGATTCTGATCAAACCGTAGAATGAGAAGGAAGAGGGCAAAGGGACGGTGCAGTACCTTTCGCCTCCAACGCTGAGCATCTGAAGGTGACGAGGAGGTGGGAGAGGAACGGTGGAGCTTGCTAAAGCGGGCGAGGGCGAGGGCGATCGCGACCTTCAAGGAGGAGTCGGAGCGAGTGGTCGGAGTAGGAGCCATGGCAACGGTCTGAAGAAGAGAGGGCGCTGCGCCAGAGCACGCGGAATGCAGCGGCGAAGCAGGAGGCGATTTGAAAACCGACTGTATCGACCTGCTTTTTATCCCCGCGTCAAATAATAATAATAATAATAATAATAATAATAATAATAGCTGCTGCTGCTGTGTAAAATAAAATTTAAACATATTTAAATTAAATTTGTGTAAAATAATCATGTTCAATTCGAATTTAGCTCACGGCTCATTAAACAATTAAATAAAATATTATAAGATAAAATTTAATTTAAAAAAATTATTGAAAATGTTTGAGTTCGACTTAACTTTGATAATTTTAAATATTAATCAAATATTTTTCAAACCGACTTGAAAAGCTCATAAACATGTTCCATTCGTTTACACTCCTAGTCACGAT
>JBBPFQ010000096.1:257443-283639 GCA_037974815.1 Kaempferia elegans | reverse complement strand
TAATAATAATAATAAAATAATAATAATAATAATAATAATAATAATAATAATAATATATTATTATTATTATTATTGTTATTATTATTGTTATTATATTAATGATATTAATAATTAATATATTAATATCATAAATATATTAATATATTATATTATTATTATTAATATTAATAATAATATATTAATGATATTAATAATTAATATATTAATATATTATTAATATTAATATAATATAATAATTATGCAAATTCTTGGGTGGAAAATTCATATTTGATTGATCTGTAAGGTTATTTTTGTCTCAATGGGTAAATATTAGGGGTTAATTTTGTCCAAAAATTTCATAACCCCGGAATCAAGAAAAACCCTTACTTCTCTGAGGTTATCCGATTCCTGGTTATATGCCCAAATTGCTGACTTGTCAGGCATGCATCATAACTCGGGAATCGCTGATTACCTAAACCAAACAAGGTTTTTGTTGATAACCCTGGATGGATAACCAAGGCAATCGCTGATTACCCTGAACCAAACACGCTCTAAGGGTTGAATCCCAACTGCGGCGGCTGCTTGGATGGGCCTCCGTAAGTACTTCCCAATTTACCCTAGTGGCTAGTGGGAAACTTCTATGGGGTCAGCCAACCACCTCCATGGTTAGTCGGTTTGAAGAACTGTATACCTAGATTATAAAAAAAATGTACATAATATTACCAAAAATATATCTATTATTTAACCAGGAGACCTTGTGTGCATAATCTACAAATCAACAAAGATATATTATTCAAGTAATATAAGAAAATTGTGAAACAAAAAGGAAATGAAACAACAGACAAGACAATTAATTACTTCCTTGATGGATGGCATATAGTCAGTGTCATTTAAAATAGTCTTTGGAATCTGATAAAGAATTTCAGCAGTATATCATTATAGTCTCAAATATAGTATTTTATTTTTATTTTGTGTGTTAATCATCACCTTCTGCTAGTGTAGTGTGTTGCTTTTGGTCACCCTTAAAAAATCTTTTGTTTAAGTTGATGTTCATTGTGGTTCAATGGTTTGACTGATTCCTATGAAAATTAGTTTGATTGAAAAATGTATGCTTTTAGTTTTGGTGTGATTAATGTCCATAGGAATTTTCAAAAGAGTGCCCAGAGATACATTAAAAAAATCATTTTATTTATTCAATATATTATTTGTCTGGTCTGATATTTGTTTATAATTTCCTATCACTATCAGGGAAATCTAGTTTTGGACTGGAATACACAGTTTTGTTTTCTGTGTAATCTATTCAAACCAAAATCTCTCCAGCTTATAGTTGTATGCAGATTGGCTTCATCACTTTTCTTTGTTATAATCTACTGCATAAATTTTATTTTGGTGTCCAGACTTAGCTGTCACATACATTACTTCACGACATATTTCAATTATTTGAACTTCAGATGTCTTTAGTTCAGGAAAGGCCTATGTATCCTTTCTAGCTGATGAGTTTTTTCTTCTTCAGGAAACACCTATGTACATTTTCTGGCTACCATGATCGTACAATTTTTACCGTGCATTGGTCAAGGTACCAATTTAATTTTCTACTAAGGATCAAATTTGCTATTCCAGTGCAGATATCTTGGACGAACCACATGCCTATTTTTTTTTTTACTTTCTTTTTTGCCAAAATGGTCTTGGTCATTCATTATTACATTTGAAAATACAACGTGTAAGTATACATCATTTTTTTTTTTGCTTTAGATAACAATAACACTCTCTAACAGGTAGAACCAAGACTAACTTTTTTGCTGCATTTCTTACTGGTTTCTCATTTCTTTTGGAATTGAAATATTAGTTTCAGTGAAATACTTTGTCACAATACAGCAAACTGAGAAGAATTTCAATTACCTAAAAATTTGGGATTTGACGATTCCATCGGAAATGGTTGGATTATGGAATCCACGTTTGATAATAGTTTACTATTATACTCACAACTGATTGATTAGTCTGCTATTGCCATCATACAACAAACTGGGAAGAACTCCCAACTACCTAAAGATTTGGGGTTTTGATAATCCCATCAGAAATGGTGGGATCATGGAATTCCACTTTTGAAGTGGATTACCATTATACCCAGAACTGATTGATTAGTTTGTTATCGAATTTAGAAAGTTCAGGAATAATTGAGTAAAGACCATAACAAGACAAATTTGTCTTGAATGTCTTCAAATGTTTTTTATGATATAGATCGAGATATGATCTATTACTCCTTGGTTTGATTGAATTCTTTGTTTCCAAACATAAAAGCTAGAAGGATAAGAATTGTAATAACAATGAAATGAGAGAAAATGAGATAACTAACCAATTAACTTATTAGGCCTAACCAAGCACCCATTGCTCAAGCCTAGTTTAATACTAGTCCATTACATCTAAACTCAGATATCACTTGTTAACCCATAACTCTTCATATAAAGCAACTAGAGTATTACAATCTTGTTGAAGGTTTGATTGCATTAAATTGTTAGTTTTAAACTCATAGCTCTGAATTATCTCTATTTGACAACATATGAGGCTTAGCTATCATATGGGCAAGTCTTCCAAACATATTATGGTGTCTAGGATCATATTTGTTTTGGTACCAATAACCTAGTTAGATGAAAGAACCAATCAATATATTAGGCCCCATTGTTTTATCCAAAATTCATAAACCAAGTTAATATTAGCCCTCATATCTAAGTGATATGAACTTACAATTGCTTATTGGACTAATGTTAAAGACTAATTCTCTGAGGGACTTTACTCCCATGAACGGTAGTTAGAGTGCAAGGAGAATGGGAGAAGGGAAGGTGGAGAGAGAGGAGGTGGTGGGAGGAGGGAAAAATATTATTTACTTGGGTAATGAAAAGGGGAAGAGAGAAATATCATTGCATTTTGATGTATAGAAGAATCATATGTTCTCCCCTCTTCTTTCTACTTCGATATTAATGCTTCTTCTTGGTGGTTCAACACCACAGTCGAGGAAGAAGTTCTATGAAGGTTCATAGTGGAAGAGGTCAACAAGGAGAAGACACAATAGAATTTACTTTGATGGAGGTTTGAATTGACGAAGGTCGATGAGGAGGAGATGCAATTAGATCTACTACAACGAAGGGTAATTGTCGAGGAGGTCAATGAGTGTGGAGATGTAGTTGGACCTACTCTAGTTGAGGTTCGTTGTGACAGAGGTCACCGAGAGAAAGATGTGGGCCGCTCACATGTGGTGGTACAAACAAAGGCAACTGTTCTATGCATATGTGGAGGAAGACATTGAAGTATAATCCACTTCTCTATACACCTTCCTTTTTCCCCTCACTGAAAAATTGTATTCTTAGTGTTCTTTCTTTCTTTGCCCCATTCCTTTAGTAATTACATTCGAGTGAATAGCGGAAGTTCTCCATTTAACCAACCTCCTCTCTGTCTATTGCCTTGGTTCCCTTTCATTGGAATCAACAATGTTAGCATGCCACTAGTTTAACTAGAGGGGGTGAAGTGAATACACGACACATGTTTATTTTCTATTGTTGCAAATTACAAAACTCAAAACAAACATAGTGATTAAATAGCATGTGCGAATAATATCAAAATGATAATATGCAACAAAAATAATCAAACTAATGGAATTCATGTTGGCAACGTGATATAGTGTAGGTCAGAGACCCCACTCCTACTCCATGACTAATGATATTTCTGTATGCCACCCTTAAATCCATTAATTTACTTCTTTAAATGTGGCAGTAGACTAAGCCTCTAGAAGTATGATACGACGCTAGAACTCCTCACAATGACGAGATACAAAGTATTCAGTGAAAACAACCTCAATTATACTCCTCTATAGTCTAGTCAACTCTTGATTTAGACTTCTCCCTACATTAAATAACCTTTAGGATAGATACCCTCTATCTAAAACATTGAGGCCTTGCTCACACAACTTACCTTGATTATCCTAGAAGAGCTCATCATTGATAGACATCTTTCAGCGAACGATATAATATAAAACTCAACCTCAATTATAGATAAGAATTTAACTTTAAGTGAGTAGAATGCCTACCTAAGAGAGCTTCAAGTCCAAAGATAAAATCTTGCATTTCTTTCTAAAGCCTCTTAGTTTTCCTTTTCACACTTGAGTATTAAAGATGTTTTCTTATAAGCCTTTATGCCAAAAGTTCCACCAAAAACTATTATTTACAGTAATTTATTGGCGTTTTGGTTGACCAAAAACTAACTTTAGTCGACCAACATCAAAATATAATTGTCGGAGACTCAATGTTCAATTAGTCAGAATCTTGGTTGGAACATTTTTCCAAAGAGGAAGTAAATCCTTTTAGGAGGCGCCCCTAATCCTTAGATCGAACCTATCCCATTTTTATAGAGACTCAACATTCAATTTTGTAGAATGTTGGTCAACTAACATTGAAGTTTGATCGACCTATTTTTCTAGAGAGGAAGTTGTGTCAACGCAATTCTAGTTATTTCAATACTCACTCAATCCTTGTTGATTGAGGTAATGGTCTAGTTGATTGGGGTAATACTCTAGTTGATTGGAGCATGTTGGGCAACTCCTTTTTAGTCAATATATGAGCTTCATAAGCATCCCTAAGATCCTAGGCATGAGCCTTCGACAGAAACATAATTCAGGTACACGCTCTAAGGCTTAAGATGGAGCTCCTTAGACAACAAACTCTGCCTAGAAATTAATTCCTATTAATGCAATCAATCTACATGAAGTAAACCCAAGATTATAAAAATCAAACACAAAGGTCTTTGCTTTTGTCAGCCTTGATAGTTATCCATGAGTTCAAAGTTCTCCATTTGGTTCACATTCAATCCCTAGAGTCAATCATCTAAGTTTGACCACCTCAAATTTCAAGTCTCATGAATCAATCCTGCACACTCAAGCCAGAGATCCTACACAAATTCCTAATTTAAATTGCATTGCTAAAATATTTAAACACTATGGTTAAAACTAACACGGGAGGAATTGTTGTCCCAACTAATATAAATTTAAAACTCAGAGTTGTCTATCACTAAAATCTACTCTCAAAAAGTTTAGGATTATATAGAAAATTATGAAGGACAACTCCAACTCTAAAATTTGGATTTGATAAACAGACTAGAAATGGCAGGAGTTTGAAATTCTATCTATGTTTGTTTCTAGGCTTCATTGTTCCCATAACTTATTAGTTATATCACAGCCACATTATATAATTAACTAATCTCAACTATAAAGTGAACTTTTATTTTTAATTTCTGCAAACATAGTTCATACTATATATTTTTTTTTTTTAAAAATGATTGAGAATACTTTTTATTGGTTCTTATCAAGCACCAAAAGATTATTAGTGGCAATTTCTACCCTGCCTCAAGTTGACTTTAAGTGAGCCTTATAAAAGGATTTTTTTTTTTTTAGTGTAAGATTGCTGTCAAAGTAGAGAAGATTTTTTAAAGTCGTGTAGTTATTATATTCTCCTTAGGTCAAAGGGAAAGTTTTATAGGCTAGTACAAACCACCGTACCTGTAAGGAAGCAACACATACAAAAAGTTAATGGAATTGAGATTAAAGAGGAATGTGCGGAGCCCACAAAAAACAAATAAAATACATACAAAATATTAATGGAATTGAGATTAAAGAGGAATAAAATATACAAATAGTCAAAAGCAATTAGGTGCTTATCCAATAGATAATGAAACGGGATATGATGAAATTATAAACATGTTTAAGGTCCAACTGATAGATTCTAAAGTTGTATCTATTAAAATAAAAGGAATAAGAAGTAGCAAGAGTGTGGCATTAGTCATATGTAATAAAAATAATTTAATTATTTTTAATATTGCTGATGGTATAATTAATGAAGGGCTAAGATCATATAGATGACCCCAAATAGTTGAGACAAATGCTTGATGACTAGGAAACTATAATAAATGCTAATATTGGAAATACCAAAAAGTGCATAATTGATACAGCAATAATATATTTTAGTTTCGTATTTCATACTATTTATTTGAAAATTTTGGCAATAAAGGATTAGTATATTATAAAAAAAATGATATATTGAAAATAAATTATAAATGTAATTTAATACTAACCTTTTAGAATTAGACTTTTGCTATTATTATTCTTTCTTTGAAGTAATTAATTATTATTATCTAATCAAATTAAATGCAATGCTTTCTTTGGTAATCGACTCAATAATCTAAAGGAATTCATGTTATGATTGTCATGTCAAGAATGTAGTAGCGGTGAAGAGAATAAGGATATAAAATGAGATAGAAAATATTGCTTATATTAGGTATTTAAGATGTTAGATTTTGGGATATTTGATATTGTACCCTAGAGGATCCCTCAGAATGCCAAAGGTATATAGGTGAAAGCCCCTCTAACATTTAAGCAAAGTTTCATTTAGCTTCGTAGGAAGGAGGTGGTGTGACTCTTTTATTTGCCTCCTGTCCTAATATCCTAGAGGCGAGAGACTGACTCATCATAGAGAAGCCTAATGAATCTAAATCCAACTCAAAAACTAGACATTTAGATGCAAGGTCCTTAGTTAAGCATGTTTTAAAGTATTTAACTTGATCATGTGGAATTAAAGGGATGATGTGACTTATTATTCTGTGATGTCCTCAATTCCAATGATATCAAAGGATAGCTCAATCCAACCTTCCAAGATAGTTAGGTGATGGTTCCTTCTATATTTAAGCATGCATGACGTGAATTTTGAAGTTAAGGTGAGGGGGCGTTGCAGTGTTTGGAAGCCCTTCAAACATGTGCCCCTCTATTTCCTAGGTACCCTGTAATAAGTTTGGAGAATGTCATGCTCTTATCAGACTACCAATTATAAGTCTTGATTTGCTGTTTCAGTAAACTGCTATATATCACACAGCATGCAGTTTATCCCTTCAGTGAAGAAATGTCACAGTGCGTGATGATTAAGTATCTAAATGCAGGGAGGATGTGATTGCTAGTGGAGCAGGCGATGACGCCATATGTCTCTTTTATGAGAGCAAAGAGATTTCGGTACTTTAAATTCCCCTCCATTGTTTTTCTGTATGATACTTCAGAATAATGCAAAGTCTAATTCATGTCCTGATTTTTCTCACAGTGCAATTTTTATCAATTTACTATGGATTATATTCACTTCCCTATATGCCTACATTAATCCATGCCAAAGGAGTTTTTTCTATTAAGAATTGTTTCTGAATCTCTAGTTTCATTTTTGGTGAAAAATTCACAATACATGCAAGAACAGCCCTGAAATTGTTTCAGTTGATCAAACTCATGTACTATGAATAAGCATATACTGTGATGGTTTTTCAGCACCTACAAATACTTTCCATGATGAAAGCCCTTCCAATCGGAAAGGAATCTCCTCCTCAATGTCCAGAGTACTTGGTTCCAAGTTCCAACAGCATCCTGGGTTATCCTCTTTCAGCTATTCCTCCTCTTTCACCTGCTGTCTCTTTTTTATTTTCCTCATTTCTAGATATCAAATTGACTATCATATAGGAAATTAGCAGACTTCAAATACATATTATCAATTGAAACCTTTTTTTTGTTTTTGTTTTTTGAACAAAAAGAAGTATAAGACAGCATGAAAATGGATTACGCCATGGTTCCAGTTGTTTCTGAAGCTTTTGCTTTATCAATGCCCTGTTTCACATCCAATTGTTGCCAAACTTATCCAAGTTATGCTCGAGCTTATACAATCTGCAGGTCTTTGTTTTTTACATCACCCTCATCTGGAAATTCATCTCAAATGTTGACATGTGTATATCGACGCACTGCTTGCTCATGCTATCTTTCTATTTCTTTTCCTGAAATTGTCGGCATTCACTTAATGTAGCAATCATTTATCACAAGGCAACCAAATCTATGTATAACTCTGGTTTCAGGATGTTAAACCAAATTACAAGATTCTGCTGAAGAAGGAAAAGGCACACGAGATGGACATAAACTCAGTGCAATGGAATCCCAAGGTTAACACTCGTATACCCCTAACATATTCAGAGGCATCTACAGGTTACCCTAAGACTCCAACCATTGACACTGTCATCCGGTTAAATTTTGCAGGAACCTAGGATTCTTGCTTCAGCTAGTGATGATGGCACAATAAGGATATGGGAACTATCAGAAGTGACAAGATGATCATTAGAGTTATGCGCATTTCGATAAGATTATATGTTATGCATCCTGATATGTATAAGAGGTGGTTGCTTCTATGTTGTAGTGGAACAAAGCAATTATAAAAAGATTGAAACAGTTGAATTTTACCAAGATATGATGAATTGTCAAATGACATGGATGTGGTGGAGATAAATTGGCAAGTGAAAGACATGCTTCAGCATAAGGAAAGGAGTTCCAAGCAGAGTTATAGAGTGTGTATGAAAGATGAATTTGAATTTTTTAGATGTTACTTATGCAGTTGTGATAGATTTATTAATCAAATTTTAAATATTAGTCTCAAACAAGATGATTTAGGGTTAAGATTGTATCAGCATTAAACTTTCCTCCTCTCTTCCTTTTCTGAATTTCTCTTTTAACAGTATGATATTAGAGTGAATGTTTACATTGCTTAATTTCTCTTTTAGATGCTAATCTATGTCTCCAGACTTTGTTGATTTTCCTCCGCATTTGTGGGGAGGACAACCTGCAAAAGTCAACCTCCTGAATGTATTTTATTTGATATTTTATTTTTACTTCAATCTGACTTCAAAAATAGATTTTCTACAATGAATATATAAACTTTGCCTAATTAATATCAGAAGTAGATGATTTTTCTACCAAGTCATCTATCAATAAATCCAAAACATGCTTGTAGTGGTAAAATGTCTTCTTAAGTTTTTAGATATCTAAGAATTGAATTTCAATCTTAGTGAATAAACAGATATATTTATTTTAATAGACGGTTAATCTAAAAATGTGGATTGGTGAACTGTCTGCTACTCGCACTTTATGATTTATTTTAGTGATTCGTGGAAATTTGTTTATGGAATTGAAGGGGTCACTCCTAGGATTAATTGGTTGTCAATTAAAAAAATATCCAAAAGATACTATGCAAATACAAAAATTAACCTTTAAATATTTGTCTCATTTAAAATTTAAACCCTGATTTTTTTAAAAAAATTTAAAGGTACAAACGCCCCCCAACTAATTTCAAGGTAAAACATCTCTCCTTTGATTTATCTATCTATCTATCATTATTATTATTATTATTACTACAAATCAAACAGGTTCTCGGATACTATTCGTGAACTTTGCCAAACGAGTTTAGCTCTCTAATTCTCAAACTTGTTTATTTTACAAATTCAGAAATCAAGAGAATCAAGCGAAACACAATGTATTATCGCTTGGCTAGTCTCCTAGTAACATATACAAAACAAGCCTACAAGCAATTCTATTTATCGAAAACAAGCGACAAGGGCATGGAGATCTATAACGACGAGAAAATTGGCAAAGTAGCAGCTTTCGAAGAAAAAAAAAATACAGTTTGCAGGATCAAATCCTGGGAAAGCGTGGACGCCCTTTTCTCTTTAGGAACTCAGGAATCTCTACCATACTGCCTTCGCTGGAAGGCAATTTCTGTCTGCTTATTCCGAGATTATCTACGCCAATTTGTGTTGCCTAAAATCTTATGGATGTCAATTCACTATATAGATTAACTGAAAATATTGTTCGGAATATTGATGAACATACTGTACCTGCATTCGAGTTTCACTTTCCTCCTGGCGTCTGAAACCAGTAGCAATCAGTGTTATGCTCACCTGATACAGAAATAAAATGATTCATGTTAACAGTTGCCAAGGTCATTCAAACAATTCCAAAATATCATACTGACGATACTTGCAAGAAAAAGCAGGCATGCATTTGCTCTGTTCGTGTATATGGTAGTGAAATTTGGCAAAATTAAGCAGCCATTTAATAATATTATTTACCATATAATGAGAAACTGTATTGTACACATTTATTTATTTATTTATTATTATTATTTTTTTTATCTTTGACACTAAGCGATTAAATAAGAAAATGTACAAAGACTATTGACTTACTTGACCACCAAGTGACTGGTCGATAACTGCACCAAATATCAAATTTGCATTTGGATCTACAAGATCATATATGACTTCTGCTGCAGCATTGACCTGCAGGAAAAAAATCATCAAACCAACCCACAAGGAGAAGTTGATATCTTGAATGCATGTATGCCCTAAGGATCTATATATGCAAAAGCTTTTAGCTCGTCTCCACCAAAGTCCACACAAGATGTGATTTTCAACGAACCAATATTATAAGGATATTAAAGTCTTGATCAAGTTCATAAAAAAGGTTATGAACTCAAAATTCACAGGAATAAGTAGAAAACATGGCCTACCTTTTATATTGAAGAAAGGGAAAAAAAACCCCTCACCAATTAAGGAGATTGCCTCAGTTTACGAGGAAGAATAAGAACAAAAAAAAAAAAACTCAAGCAGAAGCATCCCTCCAATAATGACAAAAACAAATCATGTGATAAATTTCATCTAATCTTTCCTGACAAAAGCTTATAGATGCTAAAAAGTTAGCAATGTTCTTCCAAACAATTTAAATTGAAACAACAAAAACTCAGTACCTCAAACAAGGTCAGATCATTTCCTCCAGTAATGTTCCAGACAATGCCAGTTGCACGTTCAATTCCAATGTCAAGCAATGGTGATTGAATTGCATTTAGTGCAGCATCTCTTGCCCTTGTTTTTCCTACAAAATGATATCAGAGGGCTAAAAGGATGTCTCGTGCATAATGCACCATAACTTAGTTCTCCAGTCTACTCAAAAAATAAAAAATACTACTATTCACAGAGCACGTCACAATTTTGAAAATGACAGGTCTGCCAACACAGTGGACTATGCAACAAATAGCACAAACTGCAATTAGTATAGCAATAGACTGTTTTTTCCCTTTATCAACACAATCATATATGGCTATCGCTGATTGGCTAGAGCGAATAGACAAATAATGCAATCTCATGGCATCTCGTGGCACGTACAAGTGTGTGATATTTCAGAAAACAGTGCTAAACTAATAATCTGATGTCTGCATAAGTACTTCTAAACTCTGAAGTTAGCAAAGCCTTTGGAACTTCAGATATATTGAATCAATTGCTTGTAGTGATACTCATTTACTTCAATCAACCTTGTTTTTAGTAGTAGAATCAAAGTTATCCATCAACAAGGGCAGTACTGATGATTATGCCAAAGAAACCGTGCACAAAATATGCACATTCAACTAACAACAAAGGGACAACTGATCTAAATCTTCAGTGGCCATATTTGGAAAAGTATAGGTAAAAAGATTAGAGGACAACCATATGAAAGACAAACATATGAGACATGCCATAATAACTGTCTTCTTTGCTATCTTCCACTGAAATACCAAAAAAAAAATTGATATTGTCTGCGTTCTGCACAGACATCGGTTACTATGAAATTACCTGTAGCAGTACCAATACCCATTAAAGATGAACCTGCATCTGCCATAATTGTGCGCACATCAGCAAAATCAACATTGACAAGACCAGGAACCTGTGAATTTATGTTAAGATAATAATCCAATCAGAAACAATCATGTACTATTTCATGAGAAGGGAGCAAGAAGAAAAATTATGCAAAGTAGCCTTTGAAAGTTTTATAGCATCTCAGTCTACTCCAGAAGACAAGATTATAACCACTAATACATGTTTCATTAAGAAAAGAAGAAAAACTTCCTTGTAAAAAGTTTGAGATATCTGGCCAAGCAAACACTAGGCATTTTGTACTTATGATGCAGAGAACCATGAAGGAACTTCTTACTAAGATTAATGATTAATTCCAAACAATATAATGGAGAAGGCTTTCAATGTTGTTTACCGTGATTATATCAGAGATTCCACGAACACCTTGTCGAAGAATATCATCAGCCAAGTTAAATGCTTCAGTCACAGGAGTGTTGGGTGAAACAGCAGTCAATAATTTGTCATTTGGGATAATTATAAGAGTGTCAACATTGTTTCTCAAAGCTGCAATTCCTTCCTGTGCTTGAACTGTGCGCTTTCGTCCTTCAAATGAAAATGGGGTTGTAACTATACCCACAGTCAAGATGCCCATGGATTTAGCAATTCCAGCAATTACAGGAGCACCACCAGTTCCTGTCCCCCCACCCATTCCAGCCTGAAAAAATTAATTTTCCAGTTAATAGAGAATTTCTCTTCCAACAGAAGCCAATGAATATATCTCACTTTCCTAATCGTATAGCATTTCTAACATGCTACACAAGTTTCATTTGTACATAGGTTTCTTCAGAAGACTGAATATATAATCAGAAGAATAAAGTAACATGCCTTTACATGCTCGAGCATCAACTTCAGGCTAGCAAAAACAAGAAAATTAAAAACAAGTTGAGAAAGAAACAATTTTTGCATTTACAAATTTTGATGGCATGAAGTATCTGCAACAATCCATTAGGTTAAAATGAGACAATTGATCCATTAACTTTGATAAGTTATACCACTAGACCAAAATGCTTAATTCCAAGTTAGTACTACTTCACCCATCAAAGCATACAAATTCCATTGGCCCACAATAGTCCATGTCCCAAAATGTTCATGTCTTGCCATTGTTAATGTCCAGATTCCATCTTGCAGCAGACAACCATCCCTAGTTGCGGCATGTAATACCAAATGATGACTCTGCCATCACAACATCCCTAGGTGAGCCTTAAGAAAAAGGTGTAAAAATATTCCTCCAATGATCTATTTTCCTTGTAGAGCTCAAGTTTGGTGTCATTGAGAAAAACTAGAAACAAACTGCACAACTATTGCTTCATATGTCTATGAAAAGGCAAACAAAAAACTTAAATTAGGTTACCTACAATAAAATTAATGGGTCTAATTTCTTTATTAGCAATTACCTGCAAAGTATACTTGAAAATGTAACCAGATATTTATCTTATTGTTCTAAGGATGAAAATATTTTTTAAATCAATTTATTACCAGGACTTGTTAGGCAGTAGCCAAAAGTGTTGGTAGCCTCAGGAACTTATTCTCCATGGTTTGAAGAAATAAAAATAGAATGGGACAACAACAGCAACTCAAAAAATATATGCAGTTACAGAAGTTTTCTGTGTGATACGTGTCGGTACATAATAAAATAGCACTTCTCCATACAATTTCTTTAAATAAATATTGATTAACTATTAGTTGCTTCATGGGGTGAAACCATTTGCTATCTATTTCGTTGGAACATGATTGGTAACTGAGTGTCTACCATGAACCCTAAAAAAAGATTCAAAAAAATCATAGATCTTTAAGGAACAAATATTCAAGGAGTTTTGATAATATATGATATTATGATATTACATCATACTCGGACTAGTGTTGATGTTTTAGAATTTAAATAAAAATAATAATAATATCAGCAACAGGAAATATGTGGAGAAGAGAAATCATTATGTCCCCATCATACATACAAACAACTGAAAATGAATTCCTGGCCTCTAGCAACTAATTGAATATCAACCAATAGTAAGGAAGTAGGATGAACTTACTGTGACAAAAACCATGTCAGAACCAGAAAGTGCCACTTCGATTGACTCTTTACTTTCATTGGCAGCATTCATACCAATATCAGGGTTCCCGCCAGCTCCAAGCCCCCTAGTTAGCTCCTGACCAATTTGCAACCGGTTCTCAGGGAAGACAGGAGACATCCTCATCGCTTGCACATCTGTATTGACGATCCAAAACTCCACTCCTTTCATGGAACTCTCAATCATTCTATTGACCGCGTTGGAGCCTCCACCACCCACGCCAATAACCTTGATCTTGGCTTCGTTATAGTGGCTCTCAGCAACGGAATCTCTATAATCCTCAACGACGGCAGCGCCTGCATGCTCCATCGGACCATTAACGGGGTCGCTCCTCTCTCCACGGAGCAGGGATACTTCAGGATGTAGGCGCAAGAACGGATCTTTGTCGCGGTACGAACCGAAGCCGCTGGAGTTCGCAGAACATCTAAGACGATAGCTCGAAAGGTTCCTCATACCCAAGCGCCGATAGGAACCTTCTCCGGGGGGCATTCGGCTTGGCCATTTCCTGGAGGAGAGGGCTCCTCCTACAAGAACTGCCGACTACATGAGCAAAGAAAAACAAAAGGAAAACGATCAGGGTAGAGGTATAGGATTGGAATGCTCAAATTGACGGAAAACTTCGGATTCCAAGCGATGACAATCCGCTTGCATGGTCAACAAACAAATTTGGGAACTCGATTCGGACCGCCCAATCATGAAAAATTGGTCAAAAAGGGAAAAATCCAAAGATTGAAATGATACCTGCAAGATTTCGACAGCTCCCGGACGCATCTGAGAGGAGATCAGATTGGAAGAATCGAAGAGGGAGGGGCAAGGCGAGATGCAAAGTCGGAGGAAGAAGGGGAGAAGAAGGGTATTGCAGTGACGATTTGGGCTGTTTTGACCTAAACTCCGCTACCGGAGTAGCAATGACTGTGTGCCGTTTTAATAAACATAACGGATCCGACTATTTTATTTTAACTATTAAAATATTTTTACCTTTTTATTTCTAAAATGGAATTTTTTTTAAAAGGAAAAGGACATATGAAATTAAGAAAATAAGTAAATATCTATTTGATTATAAAAGTGAATATTTTTTTTACCTATACAATTAAAACATTGCATTTTCTACATATAAATTTGATCACATTTTCAAGAGTTTTAATTTAATCAACAAATTCAAAAACTTTCATTAAAAAAAGTTCCCGAATCTAATTCAAAAATATTAGAATCTTACCCCACTTAGGCTGTGTTTTGGTAGATTATAATATAATACAGTTTGTAATGTAATGTAATTAAAATTATATTACTATGTTTGGTGAAAAAGTTATATGTAATTCATATTACAAGAGTGATTACATTCTTTTGTTTGGTGTCCATTATTTTTTATAAGGAATGTAATTCGTATTATTATAAAATGATAAAAATATTCTGCGACCTCTACTAGCCGTTGGCGGCTGGCTAATGGTGGTGGCGTGGCGGCCGGTCGGCTGGTGGCGGCGGCGGCGAGGCAGCCGGTCGGAGGTGGCGGGGGACGGCGATGACCGGACAACGACGGGTGGGCGGTGGCGACTGTCGGCGGTGGGCGGTCGGTCGTTGGAGGCGGCCGGCCGGCGATGACTGGCGGCGGTGGCGGTGACCGGCGACGATAGAGGCAGTGTCGACGAATTTATTAAGGGTGTGCTTTGATGAAATAAATTAGGGGTGCTTTTATCATATTAAATATTGAGTTGTAATGTAATCCGGATTATATAGGCTTTGTTTTGTAATTCAGATTATTAACTTTTGTAATTCGGATTACACTACATTACAGGATTAAGTTGATAACAAATAAAGTAACCAGATTACATTATAAAGCTGATTACAGGCTACCAAACATACCCTTAGTTATTATATTTTTGCTAAGGCAACACATTTGCCGTTTGCCGTTTGCCGTTTGCCGTTTGCCGTTTGAAAGTAATAAGTTGAAATTATGAGCCGTATTTTATAAATAGAGACAAGTGTAAATATATTGAGTTGGAGGGGTAAGATGTAATGCAGCTCGCAGAATTTTGGCGGACATTTAAGTGGAATTATTATTGATTTATTTTCTCCCCCTTTTCATGGCGGTGGGCGGTGTCATCTGCGCCATACGGTGAGATTTGGGCCCAAATCGATCTGCCACTGCCAGTGCTTCGGTGGCCGCTGCTGTGATCGCTTGTATCTTCCGTCTTGGGTAGCAGCTGAGTTAGTCCCGACTCGGTAATTTCTTGCGATTTGGTGCAGAATATTGTGGAATCGGAATGCGTTTGTGTGTTCTTGGAGCTCCAGTCGGGATTTGATTCAGTTAATTGTGCGTGTGTGTGTTTTTTTGACTTAGGGTTACGGTGCTTTTAGGATCAAGCGGAAGATGAGCAAGGGCCGGTCTCCGGAGCCCATAGATTTCTTCATCTGGACGGTAGAGGTATGCTTCTGGACCTATCACTGCATATGCCTTTCGCTTCTCGTTTGTTCTCAGGTCTCATGATTTTTAAATAAAGTCCGAATTTTTGTATCCGATTGATCAAGAAATGTTTTTTTTTCCGCCTTCTGTTTGGATCTTTGTAGTGATGCATTTGGATCGGATGAACGGGATAGATCTTAGTACAAACCTTTTTTTTGTTGTTGTTGATTGGTAGATTTCTTTAGATCTCAGAGTATGCTAAAATTCCCTCTCCCTCTCTCTCTCTCTCTCTCTCTCTCTCTCTCTGTCTCTCTTATTTTTTGAGAAATTGCAAAATTTTTTTGAGTCCCTATTATCTGTTCTCATGATTTGAATTCAGACCTCTTTTTTTTCCCGCATTATCTACAATAATCCCAATTGTTTGCTCACAAGCCAACTGAACCGACTGTAGTTTCGTGTAATTATTTCTCAGTTTTGAAAATTAACTGTTTCCTTTTTGTGTGAACCATACAATAAACTTTAAAAAAAAATCATGTAGTCAGAGTGGACTACTTTTAGGCCAGGTGTTTCTTATAAAGCTTATTGTGTTTTATCTGATCAAGTGTTATAGAATTTTTGGAATTTCATCCATTTAAGCAATGGCTAAAGCAGTCATACTTCAGCACCACGTAAGTCAGTGATTTGTAGTTAAGATAATTGCCGTAATAGTATGGAGGATGATAACTTAAGTGGTGCTGTCACTCAGCAGAAAATGGCAAAAATATAATTGGGAATATAGAATCACTTAGCACCATGGAGAGTGGCAAAACTGAATTCAGAAAATCCAACCACTTAGAACCATGAAAAGTTGATTCTGATTGAAATCAGATCTAAAAGAGCATTAAACAAATTTGGTTGCTTAGGCAGTACAAATGAATGAATTTGTCATTGGAAATATCAAAACAAAAACTTTTATTAAACTAGATGTTTTTCTAGTCATGACTTAGAGAGGTAAAATTTCCTTATTCTGACAGTTCATATGAATTCAGATATTGGAAGTTAATAAAACAATTTGATGATGCTCAAACTGTCTAACACGGATAATTTAGGGATCAAAATTGACTCACTTTAGTCAGATACGTAGTAGAATTGATAAACATCGCTAACTCTTGTCGAGAGTATGTATATGCTTATATGATAACCTTTATAAATATGATTACTATATGTTGCTTAAAAACATAATATTATTAAATAAAAAATGATCCCGAACAGGTCGCAGGTCCTCTAACTAATTACATGTATAATTGAGATTGGTTAGTGATGCATCATCAAACAAATGAGAATAGGAAATTAGAAAAATGCGATACCATATAAATCCTAACACTGTAATACTGCCATGTTAGTATGCCATTGCAGATGGGTTGAAGTTTTGTAATGGTCGTGTGTAGCATTGATAGTTGCATCTTAATAATGGGAAAATAGTCATCATGACAAAACAAGGCGTGGGTAGTACATGCAGTTCAGTAGATAAAGCAGTGTAGTGGATCTCGAGAAAGAGCAAATCAAGAACTACAAAGAAAGGGAGGATTAGTATTTAGAATCCTGGTGTACTAAACTAGGGCATTCACGTAGAAGTAGCTGATAAAACAGCTATCAATTTCATGTTGATTTCACAGGATAGATATATGTTAAATTAATAGAGAAATCTTGCTTTCTATATTTTGATACCATTCATAAACCTCTTCACCCAATTAAATTCTTAGAAGGCACTGTAGTAATATTTGGGTTGGCAATGCTTGATAAAAGGAAGTTCCACTCCATTATATGTTTATGTATATACGTTTGCAAATTTCAGGAAACAATATGAGGTTTAAAATTCATTATTCTGGTACTACCACTGTGCATTACCTTTTGCCATTATATAGACTTTCTTTAGCTTAGAGTTACAAAAAACCTTAATATGGCCGAATTCAAGGTCACTTGTTCAAAGTCCAGATTGATGGATAATGGATTAGTTGGTCGAACAGCATACGGACCCGCCAGACATTTGCTCAAGTGAATCCATCATCCAGACTCATCTAGATCCATTGGTTAAGCTAGAAATTTATTAATTTTATTTTGAATTATAAATTTTGGTGATAAGAAGATTAAGAAATTATGTTTGATAAATGAATTTCACACATATTCTTTATTTCATTATAATTTATGCATATTAATAAAAATAATCAGAAACTAAACCAACGAACTTCATATTAAAACTTTAGTAAACAGACATAAATAACTGAGAAGAATAATAAAGTTGGTCAGTCTTGCCAAGTTTTTCAGATAGAAGTATCCAATTTCAAAATTTTCAGATCCAACCTGTGGTCCATATCAATTTTCACAATTACGCATTAGACTCTTTTGTTACTTTCACTTCATTGGTTCTCATATTTATTATTTGTTCCCATCATATAATGTGTCTTTAGATACGTGGCCCTAGTCTGCCTTATGACATGACAACATGACAGAATAGCTGTTTGGAAAAACACCTTTGTTAAAGGAGGTACACAGTTTTTGTTTGTTTCACAACTCTACTGATTTCAGGATGTTGGATTATGGCTTGAAGAGATAAATCTTGGTAGCTACCGACAAGTTTTTGAAGAAAATGGAGTAAATGGAGAATACTTAGAAAGTTTATCCATGTTTACTACAGAGCAAATTCTCCGATTTATCAGGCGCTGCCACATGAAGTGGGGCGACTTTATAACTCTATGTAAGGAGTTAAGGCGCATAAAAGGTAACATGCTTCTCTCTGTGATTCTTTCATGAAAAAGTTGTTCTGATATTAATTTTCGGTTATATATGATCTCTGATAATATTCAAGAAAAAAGTGTAAAGGAAAATTATGAGAGACAAGATACTACCTTCACTTGCTTTAGAAAACTAGTTATTTATAGCATGAAGAGTAACTCTGTAAGACAAATATCCTGTAAACTCGTCATCCTGGTTCATTATATAAGGAGTCTCATGGTCTGATACACACACACACCCTGTTAACCATGTTATTACAACAAGACAAGGCTAGCTAATCGCTGGTAGAATATTTGCAAAGACTTGATTTAGCTGAACTGGGAAACAATTCAGTTACCCAAATTATCTTGTTCCAGTTAAATTTGCTTGATTGATATTTTAAAATTTGTTTTTTTTTCACAATTAGTGTCTTTTTAGTTTTTTATGAAAAAATAGACGAAAGTTATATACAGTCTAGCCATATTCGTTTTCTTGAAGCTTGACTGAGTCATTCTCAACTCCACACCTGCTAACTTTGACACCAACTGAGCTGAAGAATTTCCTGGGCTTTTTGACTCAGCTCACCAGTTAATTGTAGGAGTTTGATGCTGGACAACAATAAGAAAATTATTCCACCATCTTGATGGATTAGTAAACATGACCTCTTATCAATCTGATGTATCTTGATGGATTAGTTGACCTTTATCAGCTGTATTTTGTTGCAATAGTTAACATGACCCTTTGTCAACCTACTGTCAGTATTCTTAATTACGAACTGTGGCAAGTGAATTAACAGAGATATTTGGGTCACTTTTTGTGTTACCTTGGTATTGAAGTCACACTCCAAATCCATATTTCAGAATATTAGTTGATTGCACAAGTAATACAAGTAATATCATCTTTGAGTGCTTGTAGGTTGCAGAAACTTCCTAGCCTAACTACAACTTACCTGAACTTATCAGACACGTGAATTAAAGTAATTCCAATTGCTAAAGTGGCCACGATGGTAGATGGATTCTGTTACTGTAATAATAGAATGATTAAGACAGTTATCCTTACTCCACACTGATTCTAGTATTTTTGACCTTCCACCTCATTCAACTGGTGAGTTTGCTGCTAGTTGCCTGATCAAAAAATAAAAATGGCATGTATTTTTTCATCTTGAGTCTAAAACAATCACTTTCACCTCGAGATTCCTTCCCTTTCATTATTTGCTATTTTTCAATGTAGTCCTCTACTCCCTTTGAGATACTGATAACCACCTATTGTATGAAGGTTTGAGGTGCCTTTTTCATGGTAAAATCGTGAACATCCCACTTTGGGATATGATTCTAATACCTCTATGCAAATCGGATATCGACTTCCACTTGGCACGGTTGAGTTTGCATAATGTTTCGCATATAGCCGCTCCGATGTGACAAATGATCATCTTTACTTTACAATCCATATCCTTTTGAAGCTCATGCTTTCTACAACTTCTTGGGTTGGATGTATGCAGTTGCATGCCTACGAGGGGAACAAGAAGTGCGCAAGCCATGGTGGGCGCCACCTTGCTTGTCAATGGTATTTGTAAAGATGGCCAAGCGCAATCGGCAATCCCGGGTCGTCTCTCTGAAACTGGAGCCCTGATATCCAACTACAACCGACCATCACAACTCCATGACTTCCCTAGCTTGTTCACCATCAGTTATTCGTTTCAAATCCGCAGTGTTTGCTATGAGCTATGCGCTATGAACTTTTACTTTAAGGCCTGCTACAGACTTTGAACTCCAACATGCTGTCTTCTGTTAATTTATTTTCTGTAAATAATGTTTAGAAATTACTCACAGCTGCATGACCAAAATGTCCCACAAGTTCATCGCCTTCGAGTATGAAACATGGAGTCCTTGTCTTTTGCCAAGCTTGCTTATCGACCAATGTGTATGGTAGTGTTATAGATATTCATATTGCACATCAGTATGGTAGTGTTATAGATATTCATATTGCACATCAGTATGGTAGTGTTGGGATTGATTTCTCTTTGCATTGTTCATATCAAATTTATTTGTGTTGTTCGAGTTACGACTATAGTTGAGCTTCTTCGAGGAGCTCAAGCGTTCACGTTCAATATAATATATAACCTAATTTAATTGTTTAGGATGTCTTTTGTTACTTTATTCAATCTCAATTAATGAGATATGATTTGATTGTTATTGTATGTCCACTAGAGCTTAAAGTAGATTCATTAATTAACTACTAAGGCTTATTTAGATTATCGGTTGGATGTTAATAGCTCTCTTGTGGAAAAGGTGATTCGTTCATCTCCAACGCCTCTGTCAATCCGTCTCTAGGTCAACACGAAGAAGGTAAATCATGGTGGCTATTAGTCATACGTGTAAATGGTCAAGACATGAGGAAGGTTTATACTCGGACGCGTCGAATTTCGACCTCTAAACGTCATGTGATAACTTTTCATGTCTTAATCATCACACCGTCCCGAGGAGACTAATGCAAAAATGTGATCTGTTCTAAATATTTGATGCTATAAACATCAATCTAACATTAGGAAATGAAGAGAAAGATGAATTTGGAGAAGAGTAGCCTCTATTTTATTTTAAGATGAGATTTTGTGCTTTCTCCAACAACGTGTAACTTTGTTGTAGAACCTAAAAACCTTAAGCAACAAGTGGTTTTGTTAGAGAAAGACAAAACAGTCGTATTTTTGTATCCAAAAATGAAGTTCTCTTTAAATGCTATAATTTGTTAAAACAAGTTATTATTTTTAGTTTAATTTGATATACACACAAATACACAAACACATAAATTTTTATTAATTTCATTTAAATTTAATTAAAGTTATTTTAAGCATAATAAATAACAATTTTTTTAATATAAAAATCCTTCAAGTATAATATTTTTAATTAAATTAAATTAATTTATTTTAATATGCTTTAATAAATACGATTATATTATAATAAAAATAAATTTGGTTAAGAAATTTATTGTAAGAGGCTCTTTTATTTTTTCCTAAATTGCCAGCCGACGGCGGTCCATCGACTCCGGCACGGACTCTATATCCTTTAACATTGACTTTACCCATATCTCACCCAAATGATCGTTGCCGTTCATCTATTCCTTGCGGCTTGCGCCGCGAATAAATGTCGGGCGTAGTGTGTGGGTTCTGGTTTCGAGTTCCCCAAAGCACTGGTCATCTACTTATTCCGAGTCCAACATGTGTATTTCAACCCTCGCATGAGCGATGCGAGAAATGTTCCTCGTTACCGACGCCGGCTCGCCCTCTCTATTTTTGCTCCAGATCTCAGTTTTATAGATCTCTCCGTTTATTCGTGCGGCGATAAAATGGTGAGCCTCCGATCTGAGCTTTTGATTTTAGTTCTTATTCTTGACGGCCTCTTTGATCTTTGTGATTTTTTCGGGCTATTTTTTAGTCGCATTCATTCGTTTTTAATGTAGTGTGGCTTATTTTCTTCCGAATAGATTATTTAGATCCAATTATTCCTGATGTTTGCTTCGAAGTTTCCGATGGAAATTCTGTACGCGTTTAAAGATTTAGGTGTCTGCTGATATTGCATGCGAATTTGTAGATCTGTTCGTTTTTTTTAGCAAGAGTTGATTATTTTTCCAAAGGAGATCTGCTCCGCTACGATGTGTTTGCTTGCCTTTTCTTTTAAAGAATATTTTTTGGAATGCTGTTTTGTACTATGAGTTATTTCAGAGGAAAAAGTTTTGATGATTACTCTATCACTTCTAAACGCATAAGTTAAATGTTCAATCTGGTACATCAGAAGGTTGAAAAAATCCTTTTTTTTTTTTTTCCAGAACACAACTTTTTTAAATTGTTATTGCTTGGAGCGGTTTCCTGTAATTGATTATGGTGTTGATTATTCATTCTTAAAAATATGGCATTGAATTATTCAATATGATTCATCGTAGAAGGTACAACCCAATGGATCTCCGTTGATAGCATCATAACATTAAGTTTCTTAGATCAAGCATCGAAACCATAGAACAAATAAATAGGGGAAATAATGGAAAAACAATGGAAAATGTATGTGTTATTGCTCCCTATACGTAGGGGGCAACATAAAAAATCTTAGAATTTATATTGGATTAGGCGAAATAATGGAAAAACAATAGAAAGCTTGTGTTTTATTGCACCCTATATGTATGGGACAACACAAAGAATCTTAGTGTTGAACATTGGACTGCTCAATGTTAAATTATTTTAATTATATTGGTTAGGAATGGACGTTGGATAAAAAAAACTGAAGGATAAGTAAATTCCTATTTTTTTATGTTTGGTGTAAAAGCCATAATTGCTTTTATTTCTACTCCTTTTCTTTCTCATATCCAGCCACTAGCTCTACAAGTCTATTGTTAGGTTTCGGTTTCATGTTTGGGTGCTCGGATCCCATTTTACTTCTGTTTTGGACAATGTGCTCATATTTACCAATTGTTTGGGATATAAAAAGGGGGACTAGGATCCCATAGGTACCATGAAACCAGTTTTATCATGATAAAACAAAACCTAAGATGAGTAACTCCCAAAACTTGGGTTTTTCTAATTCTTAGATGTGCCTGATTAACCCTGTTTTCCTGTAATTCTATTGCGTACATTACTTCACAGCCTAATTTGCATTCCTAAAACAAAATTGCAAGGTTACTAATTAATAATATTAAAGAGGGATAAATTCCATTTCCTATTTGTCCAAGATTCAACCAAGAATTGATACCTTAATTCTTAAAATTCACTTCTATGAGAGCTTGTTTGTTATTCATTCCTGTTGGAAAAGAATTCTGATATGAATTATTATCTCTAGACTTGAGATAATGAGAATTTAATGAAATTCTATTTTTTGAGTAAGGTTTCTCAATTTCATATTTTTTTGTTTCACAAAATACAAAATATACAATATCAGAAATAGAATTCCAATTCTTTAAATTTTGATGAATTAAAACTTTTCTTACTTTTGAGGAGTTTGACATGCCATTCAATAAGAAATATTTGTACTGTACAGTGGATTATCTTTCTCTTCTTTGTGACTAGCTTTTCATTTGCATTCGCTGCCGTATTTACTATTTAATGGTAGTAAGACCTCTGGAATGGTGATTATGGACCTCTATATATGATACTTTTTATTCCTTCATTTGCAGACGGTTTCAAGACGTCTTGCTGATAGGAAGGTTGCAAAATTCCAGAAAAATATAGCAAGGAGAGGATCTGTACCTGAGACAACAGTGAAGAAGGGAAATGACTATCCTGTTGGGCCTATCGTCCTAGGATTCTTTATCTTTGTTGTCATCGGATCATGTAAGACATCCTGACCTCATCTCCTTATTGAAATAGAATATAGAGAATGATAGTTTAACTCTGTTTTTTGGTCCTATCAATCATTTAATGCATATTAGATTTGCCTAATTCAATCATTTAAAGGCACGTTATCTTTTGGAGTAATCAATATCTCTGTGCACAAACCATTGGTTAATGAATAGTGTTTCATAGACATCTTGCTGAAGTTACAAACCAGATTACTCTTCACAATTTCACAGGAGCATAGATGAAGTTTTTTGTGTTCGTATGCGTACCCAATGAACATGAAATCATGTCGAGCACACCAGAATTTTCTTTAATCCTTGAGGGTGTGTTTACTCTCAAAAATGTAAATAGAAGTAGGAGAAACTTTCCCTCTGCAGGGTGGATCAAGTGGGCTTTCCTTTTTTACCTCCGCAACTACTGTGAATTGGCAAGCTTTCTGCAGTAACTCTTTTGGCCTAAAAGATTTTTGCCCAAAATCAGGCTGAAGAAGATGGATTTCTGAAATCTTGTCTTTACCCCCTAAATCTCTCTTTGCTGTGAAGTCGTCAGGCAGCTTTGACCAAGTTCGTTTGTGGTGCTGCAAGGTCGTTAGAAGTTGCCGCCCTGCACCCAAGCCTGTTATTTGAAAAGATGTCTAAGCCTTTTCTTCCCAGGTCTGGAGGCTGAGTTTGCCTGAACCACTGTAGTTCAGGACAAGAATCTAGGTTAGCGACTAGGATTGAAGCAGTGAGAATCAATGCTATACAAGATCAAGGAAACTACGAAGATGGTGGGATAATTTTAGTTATCCCTGCTTCTTTCACTTTTTACTAGGTAAACAGATTTTAATTCCTTGGAAAGAATCCATCCCAATCATGCGGTGATCGATTCCATTGTGGACTCACTTTCTTTCCTCTTGGTTTGCTTTGGTAAAAAGTTAGACAAAAAAGGAAGTGGAGTTTACCTGTGTTTTTATCCAAGTAAACTCACCCTTCTTTTAAGGGATCATTTAGCTTCCCTACTCTTTTTTTATTATGATCTTCATATGAGTGCAAGACTCAATTTACTTTGCCATTTTTCCTACTTTTGTCATATCCACCCAAACAGTACGTAGAGTTCTCTGATATTATTATTTCTGCTGATTTTGTTTAACGAGCTCTAAAATCTTTTTGTTTTGCTTACAGCTCTATTTCAGATTATTAGGACTGCCACTAGTGCAGGGATGGCATAGACCAGAATTGAAGGACAATTGTTATAACTCGAGGCTACTGCTCTGTAATATTAAGACCCATCTAAACTTGATAATAACTAAATCCATGGTGAAGTTGTTTTGAATGTATTCGTGTAGTGACTCTAGATCCTATGACTTGATACTAAACATACCTTTTTTTTCATGTTTATAAGTGACAGAAATAAATTCCTCCCTTCTATTGCTAATTTGTCTCGTTTGGGTGTCCCACTGGAGAAAAAATTTTATAGCGTGTCTGCAGCTGAGATTTGAACCACTTTAATGGCTAAATCGTTATCTGCATAACTATTTTAAAAGCTGAAAAAAAAATTAGGTCTTTGACATTATTTTTTAAAAAAAATCCTCATCATTTTTTATTCAGACTTGGACCAATTAAAATTATTTTTTATTTTTTATTTAGACTTAGATTGAAAACTGTGGTTTAAAAAAATAAATTAAAATATTGATTTAGTTTTCTCATTACTAATTGAATTTTCATATTCAAGTTTGGATAATCTAATTCAGAGTATTATAAGTTTATAGTATTAAACCCATCTAATAATAATACAAGGTAATAAGTGTACAATTGACTTAGTTAAAAAATAAACAATTCACTTAGCTAAAAATAAATATATTTAAAATTGTTTAAAAATAAAGAAACATAGAAGTATATCTAATTACTTAAATAAAAGATATAGAGAATAATCCTTATAAAATTAAGAAAAAAGTACAATAAATAAATAAATTAATAATGTATATACAAAATGACAAAACTCATTATCTTATTATTATATTATAAAGAATCTGGCCCCAATACTAACAGATTTCTAATTAATTTGGTGAAACCTACGATAAAATTACATTAATATCCCTCAGCTACGGGTATTATTGAAAAAATTTCTCATTAATCAATTATAGATCT
>JBBPFQ010000096.1:221408-238861 GCA_037974815.1 Kaempferia elegans | reverse complement strand
CTCGTGAGCAGCTCGGTCAAAGCTCGACTCGAGCTCGAAATTGACCAAGCTCGAGTCGAGCTCGAGCCGGCTCGTTTAACATTCGAGCCGAGCTCAAGTCTATTTATTATTGGCTCGAGGGCTCATCAAGTTTTTTCGAGCTGAAATAATTCAATCTTAATATATTTTTTAAAAAATAATATCTTAAATAAAAGCAATAAGTTGTGCAAGTTCTTGTGGCTAGAGGATTTGGTTAAGTTTCTGTGTGGTTGAAGGTTCTCGAATCTCACTGTTTGCAGTAGTGTGTATTCATTTTAATTTGATTTTTCAAGCCGAACTCGAGCCAAGCTCGAGCCCAAAGTTATAAACTCACTCGAGTTCGAGTCTAAGCTGAGCCTGTTCAAATTTCTCGAGCTCAAGCCGACCCAAGTTCGAGCTCAGCTATGCTCATTTACACCCCTACTTACCACCCTCTTTAACACAAACAACCAGATCCTCAAGACAAAGCTTACCAGTCTTTTCATTTCATGAGACAAATAAACTTTATTTGGTGGAGAAAAAAGGAACAACATTTCTAGTCAAGCAAATTTCTTCCCTCGATATATATATATATATATATATTTTTTTTTTTTTACTCCCCACGTGACTTGTAATCTATCACAGTTAGCAACTTTCATCCAGTTTGTGAAGAGACCAACAAGCATTTTTAATAAGGAACAGATATTTAAGATCGATTTTGATCAAGTTTGTGTAAAGTTCAACTAGCAGAACAATTAAAAAAAAATCATAAAGGAGATAACAATGCTGTTCTTCACACACTACGGACCTACAGCCTTGCCGATAAAGCAAAAACAACAAATCTAGAACAAGTTTCTACGACCTACAGCAACGGCAATCAAACGCCAACAACAGATCCAGAACTGGGGTCGATTCACTTCGTATAAAGCTCGATCACCCCCAAAATCATGAAAAGAGATGAGAATGAAATTACTATCTCACTACGATCTACAGCTACACGAATCGAGCACTATCGAGAGAGATCCAAAACCTTTGGAGAAAAGAAGGTAAGAGATGCTTACAAGGAGCTCATTGTCGGCACTGGCAGCGTTCGGATCGCGCCCCTTTCGGTGAGAACTCGGCTCGCAGCGGTGGAGGAGGAGGAGGAGGAGGAGGAGATGAAGAAGCGATCGAATGGCAATGTGAGGAGGAATCAAATCGACCGAATCCCCCCTTTTTAGCCTTCGAGGTAGCGACAGAGTTGGCGTCGGCGTAATTGACCCGACGCTGCCGCTTTCTCTTGAAGGCATTTTTTTTTCTTTCCTTCTAGAAACGGAACGTGGTCTTTTTGTTTTCCTTCTAGAAACGGAACGCGGTTTGGAATAGGTAAACACCGAGCACCTGATTTATTAGTTATTTATTCCTTTTCAAATTCAACCGGTCAAGTTTTTTATAAAAATGAATTTGAAAAATGAATTACTAGAGGAAATATTTTCAAAATACTATGAATATTTTTTAAATGAATAAATTTGAAGGCACCAAAAATTTATATATTAAATTAATTTACCATAAATTTATTTTCCACCATAAATTTATATATTAAATTAATTTACCATAAATTTTGTGATTAGAAAAAAAATAGTAATTAAATATTTTATTACCTGAGAATTTTTTTTTATTTCACTGGTTAGCAAAGTTAATCCATTAAAATTAATTTTTTGGATCTGAATCTGAACTTATCAAGTGTTTAAATATACGTGGGACCCACAGGCTGACAAATTTGATTTTAAAAAATAAAGAATGGATATGAATCAATTTAACGGAAAGGGACAATGCATTCTTAATGTCACATACATGCGTTTGATTAAGGGTAATAATGTAATGAGAATTATATTATAAAATTGATTATTTTTATTTTATATAATTTTAAATCTGTAATAATATAATCCAAATTATAAAGGATAATAAATTTTTATAATATAAATTTATTCAACTCTAAGATTAATAAAATAAATATAGTCTTCAACAAATTCATTGACACTCCATCTATCCTCCTGGCTCACCGGCCGTCGCCCGCCGCTGCCCCTATTCCCACCTTCAGCCGGCCACCGACAAAGATCATAAGATATTTTTATCATTTTATAATAACACGAATTATATTCCTTATAAAATATAATAGACATCAAACAAAGAAACGCAATCATCGTAAAAGTTACCTATAACTCTTTATCAAACTTAGTAATATAATATTAATTCTAAAATTAATTAGATTATAAACTTAATTATCTCATCTCTAATTAAACATAGTCTTCAGGTTGAGCCTCACTTATAAATTTTTGGATGCTTGACCTGTTTTATAAGTCCTTTTCGATTCATCTAGTAATAGATGAAATTTTTTTAAAAATCCATGTCAAATAAAGAAGCAAAATAATAAAAGTTTGATCTAATTTTTTAAATCTAAATTCAAAAACTTAAAACTATTTCTTTTTTATATCTATATTTATTAATAGTTTTTTTATTTTAAATAAATGGTAAACTCTTTTTCCACCCTCCCAAAATAAATAATTAAATAAACAGACATTTTAAAAATATTTTTTTACAAAGTTTTTCTATGATATTTACTTCAAGCAGTTTCTAGGCAACTGCAGTACTGCACCCCAAGTAATAGTAATATTTTAATATCAGGCAATATAAAATTATTTTAATATATTTTTAAAATAAAAATTTGATGTATATATGGTCGACTTTTCTTGACTACCGTCTATTAATTTTTAAGTAAACAACCAAAATAAATTTAAACCATTTTGACCCATTATTTATTTTGGGTTGACGGCACACATGGTTTGAAAAATTGAAAGATGAATATGTCAAAATTCAAAGGCCATAAGTTTTAGTCAAACATTATAACTTAAAAAAAAAAAACTTCTTCTAGAACTTACTAGAAAAAGCCAAAAAAGAAAAACTTCTTCTAGAACTTACTAGAAAAAGTCAAAAAAAGGGAAAAAAAAACCTTTTCAATTTGATTTCAATATTACATAATCCTTGCATAACACACTTGATTGACTTAATTAATTGTTTATTAAATGGTTTCATTCTAAAACATAAAAACTATTTAAAAATTGTGAGTAAAGTATATAAAACAACAGGTTTTAAAGAATAATTGTTATAGAGTATAAGGGTCATGGATTATAATAAGCCCATGGGCCGAAAGGAAAGACTTTCAAAGAATAATATCTGAAGTAATATATGTTCTTAAAACATTTTTTTTAATATATAAAAATATATAAATAATAAAAATGGTAAAATTTATCCGGACGGAGTATGACTATAACATAATCAAATGTTCTCAAACAAATTTGATATTCGAATGATGCATATAAAACTAATTAAATAAATAAATTTAAACAAATAATTAAATTAAATAAATTAGTTGGAATGTGAATAATATTTATGAACTATATTATTAATAAGATTTTTATCAACATACTAAATAAATTAAAAAATTTAAAATTTAATATATAAGTTTAAGTTACCAAATTCATAAACTCATAAAAAATAAAAACAGCTGAAGTATGAATAATCATTTTAATAATTTAATTTAATTAGACTTGATTACTTTATTGAAGCAAATTTAATTTATTTATCCTGGGGAGTATTTGAAAATAAGAAAGATTTAAAAGTGAAAAAATAAAATTATTACTTAAATACGAAAAGTATGTAGATAATGGGGAAGAAGCGACAGGAGGGGCCGATTGGTCGTGGATGGGACGCGTGTCGTGGATAATAGAGCATGTGACGGGAAAGGAACTAACCTGCACCAGTCGTTACCCAACCCTACCTCGGATGCCGTTCGCCCAGTTCGGTAGGACCACCTCATCCGAAGCGGGGGCCCTCGCTATTGTGGCCACGTGAACTCACGTGAAGGCCACGTGCCCGCGTCAGTTGCGTCGGACCCACCGTGTAAAGTCGCTGTGGAAGGCGAAGGAGAGGCCGCCACGTAGTGTGAAAGTCGGGCTGCATCCTGTACGCCACGCATTCGGTGATTTTTTTCTGAGATATTTCTCCTTTTTTTTTATTTGAAAATTTGAAAATTACAGAAGCGCCACCTGTCAACAATGACAACCTGTTAGATTCCTTGTCAAGCCTATAAATTTATGTTGTCATAATACTTAAAGAAAATAATACAGATGTTTTTACCATTATTGATTTTCACAAGTTAAATAATTAGATTTACTTTTAACAAATTAAAAGATTAAAAAAATAAGAGGGTACTTGATTGAGCTTATAAGTTCTACAAAACAGCTGTAAAGAGCTTATAAGTTCTTTAAATTTGTTTGGTAAAATTTTTTATAAACAACTTATAAGCTGTCAAAATAAGCTGTTTGACAGCTTATAAGCTGTTTTTAAAAAAAGTAAGGAATACCCTATTTTTAAAAAAAATATTTTATTTTAACAATTTTTCTTCTCAAAATATCCTTATATATTTTCATTAATTTTCATTTTATCCTCCATATATTTTTACAAAATTAACAACTCTCTTTACACCAATTTCTTTTCCCGACACACTATGTCATCTTTATTTACAGCATACGAAGTTTCCAACCCTCCCTTCCATTTCTTCTCTCCCCAGTGCATAAATTCTCTGATTCGATTAGAATTTATTTTTTTCTATTAAATTTCTTTCTATATCTTTATTTTTTAGCTGCAGTCATAAAAAAAAGTTAATAATACATTTTTAAGTATTAAACCCTTTTTGATAATTTTGTTAATAAAAAATTCTTATAATAACAAACACATCAATATCTTTGAGTTGTTTAAAATAAGTTTATCTAAATACTTTAACAGTTTATTTTTAAAATAAGACCTAACAGCTTATAAGCTCCTAAAATAATTTATAAGATGTACAAATTTATAAACTGTTTTTAATAAATTTAACCAAACACCCTCTAAAACAAAACCGAGCTACAAATTAAAGAAGCTAAATGAATAAACATACTCGACGAATCAACTGAAATTTAAGCTACTTAAGATTGAGTCAGGTATAATGGATAAACCATACAGACACAGAAATAAGAATAAACTAATATGCCAATATATAAAAAAAAACAAAAAAAAAATTAAGAACGTAAAGATTATTATTTTAGAAAAGCAGACATTGTTCACGTAATAAAGATCAACTATTATGAAGTGTACAAGGTGCAGGAGAACCCATGCTCAAGTACTAACATTATTTGTCTTCTTTATATTTAAGCGAGACAGTTGCATCAATTATCACCAGCTAATAGACAAGACTTGTCTTATTTCTTCCTGTTTCCCCCGCCAACTTGGTGAGTTAATGGTTCAGACACAACATAATGCACCATAAATAATTTAGACTACTAGAAAGATTAATAGTTATAGATTGGATGATTGAATTGAACACTTCAGTGATTAAAGATGATAACTTGGCAAAAAACTATTGGGGGAGTTATGTGATCTGACTGACTGCCTCTTCTACTAGAATGGTCAGGGGGACTCAATTTAAGATACGCCCATGCTCAAGTAGTTTGTTCCAGCAAGGCATCCATTGATGAACAACTTGTTCAGGTAATGAATCCCATTAATTGTGAGATGGCTCATCACATTTAATTCTCCTTGGTGGATCTTCACTGACTATGCATATAATATATAGGGCATTAGTTGCTCCGTCAGTTAACTCCTCACATTTAATGTGTCCATTGATCATAGACATAATCTATTAGAAGATCTCCCATTCAGGGAGATTCTAGGCCAATGCTCTTGTTGGAAGTGGAGAACTTCTCTTACTCAAGATTATTTGATCTATGATCTATAAGAAATTAGTCCAGTCCCGATCTGATCCGATTCCACAGATCCAATAGATTCCTAGTGGATAAGGATCAAGCATCAACTTTAACATCCATGTATTCACAAGATGAATAGCTGAATTGCTTAAGCTACTACTTTTCAAAATCTTATCAAAGCAAGGGACAAAATAGATAAAACCAAATGATTTGAGTGAAAAGTCGGTGACCTCCATTTTCCTTCTGTAGCAGTATTATTCCATCACAGTCTCCATCACACGTCCTTTCAGTCTCATCTCATGGCAGCCCCAGAAGGAAGGCTCGCTGATTGAATGAGCCATTGCCACGTCTACGAGAGAAAGAAGTACCTGTCATGGTGAAGTGTTTTAAAAGATGAACTTTGAATTACCGTAATGACAAACATTGCAAATCTAGAGAGGTTAGAATAAGATTTGAATAAAGTGAGAGTCAAATCTCTTCCATGATTATAACAGTAAGAGGTCCAGCAGAGGTGATAAGGATGTCAGAGCATTGATTCGTGGTCGATATTTCCTCCACAATGCGAGCTGACACCATCATGGGCGAGGGAGAAACATGACAATGTGTCCCTCTCACTGCCTCCTTCCTCTCTAAATAAGAAAATCAATCTATCACACACTCAATATAAAATGTAATGGACCTCGGACCGGATTGGTAGATGAACCGGGTTTGGTTTATGCAAATGATTCAACCAGCCGGTTCAGTATGGACATGATTTTTTTCCCCTCCCCGTGGTGCATATTTGGGTATTAAAATACAAAACTTGTGGTGATGAGGCAACACTCAAAGCAGTGCAATAAAAATATTAATATTTAAATTTCAAATAGGGTAAATATTTTAGAAGCTGAATTATGAGTATGCATTAAGTGAACTAAAAAGATTAATTGAACGACGACTGGATGCTTAAATTATAAATAAAAATAAGATCTTTGAGTCTGTTCTTAATTGTACTTGTTAAACTAGGTTGTGGGTTAAAAGAAAAAGGTAAAGGCATAGGCTTTTGTCCTAATGTTTTCATCAATTCGTTCCTACTTCCTAATCAATACGGAGAAAATAAATCACATATAACTATTAATTATTAGTACAAATAATTAAGACATCAAAGAGATATGTTCAAATATAATTATTAATTATTAATACAAATAATTAAGACACTAAAAGATATATTTAAATATATCAAATTTTAAATATTATAATTTTATATAACTTTCCATATCTTAACCATCCTACACTTACTATAACTATCTGCCCATATAAGTACACCACAACGTCGCTTTCAGTAAGTTAACGGTAGGCCTAATCTACAGTTCTAGAATTCAGTTGTCACACACACACACTTTCATGGTAGGATAAGAACTGGGAGTTGGTACATTGAGTACTATGCGCGCTATGTGCTAGAAAGCATGACAAGACGTGGATAAGCAAAAAAAGAGAGAAAAAGAGATCAATTACCTCGCTTTGTGCCTTTGTGCTCCGCTCTGCCAGTTGATGTTGTCATCAAGATCCAGCTGCCGAGCACTCAGAATATATCAACATTTGAAAAGAGTTTTTTCGGGAATTTGAAGTACTTGAGGTCGCTTCCTATTCCCTTTAGCCACTTTTGCAGGATTGAAGCTTTTTTTTGTTTTTACCATTTTATGCTTTTTGAAGAAATTGGTTTCTTGTTGTATGGATCAAGAGTCTTAACTTGCTGTTAGTGCCTTTGAGTGTGCTCGATTTCCTCCTTTGGGTCATATTTGTGATCCATTTTCTGTTTTGTGGCAAGAAATTTTGTAACTTTCTTCTGTTCTAGTAAGAAAATTGAATCTTTGACTGAAACATCTGTGTTTCTGCAGGTCTCAGTCTGAGATCTGGAAGCTGAGCTGAAACATTGCATCTCTGGAAAAGTAAAAATAGATTCCGTTTATATCATGAACTCCTTCCCTGGACGATGAGGCAAAAGCAAGAAACCATACAATCAAGGATGATAAATGGCACATCTGACCTGTTCTCTATGTAAGTGTACACCTTACCCAAATTTACCTGCTGGATGACTTGGTTCAAGTCTGTTATTGTTTATTGATGTCCCTCATTGCATGCTCCGGAATGATATCTTACCTTGTTTTTACATGGACTTGTGATAAGACCTGATGATGAATTCGCTGAGCTAGCATGGGAGAATGGTCAGATTGTGATGCAGAACCAGTACAGTAAGGCGAGAAAGGTCTCCTCCTCGAGCGGTGCCGTCTCCTCCCGGTATGGCATTGTTCAAGGAAAGGAGACAAGGGAAAAAGTTGGTAAATTTCCTCATCCTGGTGCAGTTGATGACCATCAGCCGTCAAGAAATTCCGCTCACAATGGAGAGAATGCTCAAGATGATGATATTGTGCCGTGGATTAGTTATCCGATCGAGGAAGTTTTGCCAAGTGAGACTCTCCAGAATGATTATTGCGCTGAGTTCTTGAACGAGTTCTCCGCATTTGATGTGAATCCTCTAACAACCCACAGGAGTAATGTTGTTGGAACTGGTCGAACTGTTGGGTTAAGTCAAGAAGTTAGAAGCTCAAACAATGGGGAACATGGCCATGTTCCAAAAGCACCTACATGGAGCAGTTTGGGTTCGAGCAGAATCAGAACCAGCCATCCACAGCAATTCCAAGCTTCAGCTCTTAATACCAAGTCAACAGTAGTTGACATCAGGAGTAGCGATAATAATATAGCTCAAGAACTCAACAGAAGGCTGCAGAATCAGGGACCAGCGAGTTCCAAGCAGAAGCAGCAACAAGGCGGTATGGGAACTCTGATGAACTTCTCACATTTTGCAAGACCCTCCGCACTTGCTAAAGCAAACCCCCATATTTCTGCTGGATCACGAAGCAATGAGAAGACACTTACTCCAAGCAGCAATCCTGTCACTTTGAGACCAGTTGAAAGTAATAGTAGCAGTAAGGATATTAACAAGGTACCAGGGCAATCAGGCTCTGGTCCACTCAGGTTGGAATTGGGATCATCCATGAAGAATCTTCAAGGAGGAGGCTCAGTTGAATTTTCCAATAAAATCAATGGGGAAGATACTCTGAGGAACAGTATGAATTGTACTAACTTGCCAGATGGTCTTCCAAGTTCAAGCTTCGCAGCCAGTGTGGCTCTTTGTAGGCATGACGTCAGAAAAGATGCTGAAGCAGTTATGCCATCTTCGTCTATGTGTTCAGGGAATATCAATGTAGCTGCATCTAATCAACCAAAACATGGTGAAAAGAGAAAAGAATATGATGCAGAAGACTCTGATTATCTCAGCCACAGCGAAGTAAGTTGGTGATAACAACACTAGTTTTGCCCAAAAAAAAATCAGAATATTGGATTTCCACTTCTAAATTGGCCAAGACAAATACGTGTAGGATCTCCAAGATGAGTATGCCGACATAAGGAAGCCGGGTACAGGACGTGGTGAAAGAACAAAGCGAGGTCGGGCTGCAGAAGTTCATAACTTGTCAGAAAGAGTGAGTACACAAGCATATTTCGTCACAAGTGTTCTAAAAAATTCTATTAATAAATGAAAAAACTAGCTAAGATGCTTTCTATTTCTTTGGTTGGGTTGATCACAAAGTGAATGCTTCTATATGCAGCGGAGGAGGAACAGGATTAATGAGAAAATGCGTGCACTACAAGAACTTATACCTAACTGTAACAAGGTAATCTATATTTCAATCTTTGTGGAAAGCTATGCTATTGGTGTTGTTTTGGACCTAAATGTAAAATATCAATAATATTAGAGACCTGCTTGTAATATTTATGTTGATTAATAATATTTATGTAGAAAAATAATCTGATTTTATCCTTATATACTGATGTCAACGCTAACCCTTTACCTGTAACAATGTTGAGTTCCTTGGTTCAATATAAAGCGAATAGAAAGTTAGAAAGAGAAAACAAAACGCCAAAATGAGTGTCTTTAAATATATTTAAAATATCAAAGATTTCCTAAGGAACTTGGTACACATGAATGAAATATCGGAATGTTTTGTTCCCTCTAGAATTCTATTTTAATGTTTGGTTGGATACTTTGAGTGAAATTGATGTATTCAAAGAAATGACTCATTCTACTAATTGTGTTTCATACTTTAAAAGGGAAAAGTTTCATTCCACTTCAATGGAATATAGTTCTTATTAATAAACTATCATCTCAAAAGTGAAAAAATAGTTAAACAAAATGGGTGAATTGGGCAGGCTAGTTGAGCTAGCCAAGCCATGTGATCAGTGAGAACTAATTGGTTGTGCCAAGTAAATGGTTGGTTCAGTTAAACCTAACAAGCTGGTGGATAGATCAGGCCAATCAAGTTGGTTGGGCTAATGATGTCTAAGGAAATAGGCAAGTTGAGCAAGTTACATGATTTAGTGGATCAACTAAGTCAAGAATGTCATGTAGATCAATGAAACTAGATGTGTCAAATGGATGAGGCTAATTGGGAACTCTGAAACAGATGGACCATCTAAGTTAAATTGGTTGGAAGAATTAGATGAATACGAGGGTAAAACATAGATTGAAGCATTCAACTAGTTATATCATTCTAAATTGCAACCAAACAAAGAAATGTATTGGATGTTTCCCCCTTCATTTCATCCATTTATTGCACACCATTCCATTCATGTATGAATTTGTGTTGGATTGTGTTTTTGCTTGAGCCTTAACTGTCTAGGGAGGTAACCTTATTTTCTTAAATAGCAAAGTGGACTATCAGGTTATGTACAGGAGTATAGAATCATGATGCTAATAACATGCAAACTTATTTGGGTGAAACAATTGCACGGACCAATGGTGGCTCATTTCAGGAGTATAGAATCATGATGACCAAAGTGGGACATGATCCCATTAGAGTTATTGGAGCTCTGCTCTGGGAACTAAATTGTTGTGCACATAGCTTCGAATTCGGTATTGTCATTGGACATAGTTATAATATTTATGCAGATTAATAGCATACATAAGTACAAGGGGACTACCAAGGAAAATTACCTAAGTTTGTTCCAGTAACAGTGTCATTGACTAAAATAAGTATGATCTAATTCAAACATATCATTTTTTGAAGGTGGACAAAGCTTCAATGCTCGAAGAGGCTATTGAGTATCTTAAAACACTTCAGATGCAAGTTCAGGTAAATACTTTATTAGATGGATTTGTCAAGGTTGATTTGCAACTCAGCAATTCTATCATATAAAACAGATCATGTCCATGGGGAGCAGGCTGTACATGCCACCTCCTATGATGTTCCCCCCGGCAATGCAACACTTGCGCGGACCAATGGTGGCTCATTTCCCCTCAGTAGGTGTTGGAGTGGGCACCAGCATGGGATTAACCCCAGGTTGTCCAATGATTCCAATTCCACCGATGCATGCACCACAGTTTCCTTGCACTCCAAGTTCAGGGCTATCCTCCATGAACGGAATACCAGGACCTATAAATCCTTCAATGTTTGGAGTCCACGGTCAGGGATTTCCAGTTCTGATGCCCAGGCCCCCGCAATTTGGTACATTAGCAGGACTTTCTCTGAATATGAATGCTGAGCCCGATGGACATACAAACAATGCTGTTGGAATTACCAGTGATCATCAACAGCAGCAGAACTTAAATGTAGAACCAACCGCAAGTACAGATGAAGCACATATTCAGGTATCCATCCACATTCTTGATCACCAAGTTTACCAGTTTATTAAATCCAGATATATCATGCTCTATAGGTTTTATCTCACTTAGTTTCACATTATTGAACTTCATTATGCAATCATGCTTAGTTCTTCTTTCCTTTATCAACCATTTTAATTGGTCTGCATTCATTGTTGCAACCAGGTAACAAAAGATTGTTTATGATGATCAGTATTGGCTGAGAGAAAAAGCTCCACAACTCGATCCAAGTAGATAGATGGAGTATTCAGGCATGCAAAAGGTACGTGTTTGTAGAAACTTGGAACAAGAGATTTTGAGCAACTTACTAGCAATAAGGATACAAATCATATGTATTGATTGTCCAACAGTGGTTAACAGGTTCCAGTTAGTAGTCATTTGCAATTAACACTGCGTGTGGATGGACACTCCATGGAAAAGATGGTGCATTAAATTGCCAGACCTAGTCTCAAATGTAACTAGTGAAAACATCACTTATCATTATGCACCCAACATAACAAGTCTTTTTCCAAGGTTAATTTCTTATGTAAATAACTAAGAGATGGTTTGTCCTTGTCATTATCTACAAATCCTTCCCTAGTAATATACCCTTATTTTTGGTTATTGAATGCTTGTGTTTCTGTGGCTAACAGCTAAGCATGTTAGTTTATTTGCCAAATGAATAGTGTGATGAATGAGAGAGTAGATACATAATCACACAGCTTCCATAAGGGTTATTGATGCATGTACTAAATATGTTATGGGTAAAAGACTGAAAAGAAGGCCAACAGATGAACATGTTAATTCATTAGCCAAATGGATAATGTGATGTTGGACGGGTCATGACAGGAAAATCAAGAGCTTGTACAGAAGTTCCTGATGGATCTACAACTATTGCTACGTTCTGTGCAAAGATTCGGCAGTGGCCAAGGATTAATTACATAGAAAAGAAATGAAAATACCGGTGTAATTTGATGGACGACTGCATTGCTTGGTGAAATCCTAGACGTAGTCTATTCAAGAACACTCAACAAGGAGCATAAATCATACGTTGAAACTCGAGAAATGTTGTGGATGACTAAAACTCAAGAGGAGGAACTCACAGATCACGGAGCGGGAAAACGCCGCCAGTGTTCTTCGATTTCTCTTCTCCTTCTACAGCTCTGCTTAGGGTCCGCGTGAGGCATTGGAATCCATCAACGACGCGACGCAGATCCATGGACTTCGACCAATGGCGTCGTCCATTAGCGATCGACGTTGGAAAGGGGAAGGGACGAGGAGGCATGGATGAAGGCTCGCAACAGTGATTGAATTGGCCTAGAAAATGAGCATTTAGGGTTTTCTTTTAACCATTCTAATCTGTTTACTAGGGAGGACGATGGCAGCTGATGATGATCAATGACATTCGTTTAAGCGGTTTAGTAAGATTGTAAATGAACCAAATATTTATGAACAAATTTGATGCTCGGCTTGGTAAAAATTTATTTATGTTCGTTCAATATACACAAAACTAATTAAATAAACAAGATTGAATAACTCGTTAAATTAAACAAACAAACTTAAACACATATGTGTTCAGCTCGTTAATGTTCGTGAACAACGTTTATGAATCATGTTTATTAATAAAATTTTTATCAACATGCTAAATAAATAAAATAAATAAATTTGAATTATCAAACTTAATAACCAAACAAACAAATAAAAGTTTCAAACAATCAAACGAGCTTTAATTGAAAGTTCGATAACGTCTAAACGAACCAAACTTAAACTAAGGTCCAACTAAGTTCAAGCCAAGATTGAATTGATAGCTCGATAACATGTAAATGAACCAAGCTCAAGTCAAGCTTCAAACAAGTTCAAGCTCATAAAAAATAAACCAAGTCAAGCTTAAACACCGTAAAGTTCGGCTATGTTCGGTTAGGTTCGAATCGGCTCGACTCGGCATGTTTAATGCATAGTTGGAACTTGGAACCCTAATTTGGATCGAGCCGCCCCGTTTGCCACCTTTTGATTTCTGGTGACGATAGATAGAAGGTTCTAGGTATTAGAAGAAGAGCTGCTTCCGGAAGCAATGACGACGCTTACGCCGGCCGTTTGCTGCGCTCCCTGCCGCCGCCTTCATCTTTCGGTTCCCTTTCTTTCCACTCGGCATTCGTCCGGCTCCCGTCGCCGAATACTGCTCCCTCGTGCTGCAGTAAGCTCTCTTTTCCGCTTCAAGTCGGAGAAACCAAAACCCTCTTAAACCCTAGTCTTTCCCGCTCAATCTTTTGTTTGCAGCTTCCACTCGATGTGCTTCGACGGAAAAATTGTAGCTTTCGCTTCATCAACGTACCTGGAGGTAAACTTTGTAGCCTCGTTGATCCATTACTTATATATAAAAAAAAATGTGATTTTGACGTCGCCTTGTGTGGATTTCCGCAAGGTCGATCAATTAGGACGAGCAGAGTCTTTGCCTACTTGCCTGATTTAGAGAATTCCAACGATGGGCCGGTCATGGAGGACGTTTCCTCCATGATTGGCGGCGTGAGGGGATCTTCCTCGATCCTGCAGTCTGATTCTTACACACAGGGAAATATTGATTGTCGTCGTGGGAAGTCAGGGTCTGTTTCGTTCTGTGGATTGACTCACCAGATGTTGGAAGAGAGGAAGCTGATTTCCTCTCCATTCAAGGATGGCACAGGAACAATTGTGTGGGTTTTGGGCCCTCTAGCTTTGATATCATCTCTCGTCTTTCCCCAATTTTTTCTCAGTGCTTTCATTGAGTCAGTTCTCGGAGATGAGATTCTTGCAGGTATTTATTGCTCTTGCCGGTACATAACGCTAATATAGTTGGGGCAAGCTTAATGATGATGATTATGAGGATGGGTATGATGCTTTTGTTACGGTGCTTATGCTTTAGTTGTACAAAACCTATGATGAAACATAAGAAATCAAATAAAACCCATGATTAAACTTACAACCGAGATTGTTTTAAAATACTTTTTAATTGGCTTAAAAACTTTAAATTTGGAAATTTGTAGCAATGTGACCTTACTTGGAGTCCAATTGTGGGAAAAGATCCTCATAGCCTACCCCAAATAGTTGGGGTTGCAGTTTGTTTGTTTGTTTGTTTGTTGTTACTATTGTTGTATGATTCACAATCAATTAAGTGAGCTTTGATGAATGATAAAGTAAGAAATTTACTAGATCGTAGCACATTTTTTTTATGATGTTGGTAGATACAGAACAGAAAGTTGAATGTGTAAAAGGTATTCTCAGATAGAAAAAAAATTCTGCTAATCATATGAAACCTAATTAACCTACTTATGACTAATGTTGCGTAAGATCAATGAGATAGATGTCAAAATCGGTTGATATGATATGGATTGCCCAAGTTGTATCAGTTTAGGTCGTAGGCTGATTGATCAAACTGAAGATATAGATTGTCTCATAAAGATCATTAGAGAAGTTTTAGAAAGAAAATCTCAAGGTTCAAAGAAATTACCTAGTGAGGAGTTAGATTTCATTAGAAATGCATGTAAACAACTAAAGTTGGCCAAATCGAGAGTGAACATGGTCGAGAATGATTAGAATTTGGTTGATTCATAAAATTCAGGGGTATAGCAAACTTTTAGCCAACCCTTGCTTAAATTCTAGTAAATGTGGACGAGGATCGATTTAGTAAATGGGCAAGACAATGCGAGAGAATCTTCTTCACTTTCCTTGAGTTCTTACTTAAAAATTTCTCATCGTTGTCACCACTCGAACTGTCACAAGATTGATAGTTCAATTGTGCTAGTAATTTCTTGGAAAAATTACTGGAGAATATTTGATAACTAGAAACTCTTCAACTGTTTTCTTCTGTGATTAGTTTCTTGCATTATATTTTTGTAAACTTTGAACATCTGATGTTTGAATATTCTTCCCGTTTCATCTGGTAACTATAAATTCTCTCCACAGAAATTGTCGCATCATTATCTTCAGAGTTCATATTTTATGCTGGGCTTGCTGCATTCTTGTGGATAGTGGATCATGTTCAACTTCCATACCTTGACTTCAGCTCAAAAAGGTGGAGCCTTATAACAGGCCTTAGAGGCTACCTTTCCTTTGCCTTCTTCACAATGGGTTTCAAGGTGTTTGCTCCTCTTCTTGCTGCCTATGTTATATGGCCAGTTATCGGTCTTCCTGCTATAGTCGCAATCACTCCATTTCTATTGGGATGTGCTGCACAATATGCATTTGAGATACACGTAGCAAATTGTAATTCATCTTGTTGGCCTGCATTGCCAATAATCTTTGAGGTATCAACTTAGAATTTGTTTTCCCCCCGATTTTATCTGATGCATTTTTAAAGCAGTTCATCCCTAGCAGGTATACAGACTGTATCAGTTGAACAAGGGAGCTCATTTTGTGGAAAGGTTATTGTTCTTAATGAAAGATTCATCAACAAACTCGGCAATGGAAAGAAGTAGTGCATTGATTTCCATGCTAGCTGTTTTCCAGATCCTCGGTGTCGTTTGCTTATGGTCTTTAGCAACTTTTCTTCTAAGACTTTACCCTTCTAGACCAGTCGCCGAGAACTATTGAAGGTTGGTATGCAATTTTGTGTATATTCATACATGCATATGGTTTTTGCTGCATTGCTCAGATTTACATTCTAGTCGATGGTATCAGTTAAACTAACTAATTTACCAAGTCCCTTGTAAGTTTTTGACCTTTTTGAAAAATGGATCTTGCTATAAACAATGCAAAGGTGGTAGCTTCTTTTGATTCGAAATCTTAAGGAGCCATGGCCAACACATACACAAGGGGGAAAGGCACATGGTTTTCACTAGATTCTTGGTTTGGAGTTCCCATATAATGAAAAATTTGTGTCCACCGCGATCCTTAGTTATGGTAGTGTGAGCGAAATGGTTATGCGGCTCAACGACATTTGGAAACATTTTTGCCAGCTTAGCCAGTCAGATGAGTGTATCCACGCGTGTTGGTCTTTCGACACGCCCTAACAGCTTTTTAGCAAAATAGTTATGGTGGCGCGAGTGAGCAGGGATCATGCGTTAACCTGGACTGGTGTTCAATACATCAAAGTATTTGTAATCCATGATCATCTAAATCTTGTTCTTTGTTTTATAGTATGCTATGCCGATGCTATTTTGTAAGTTTTTACATGATAATGAAATGGCCTGTATCGACTCGGAAATTACAGATAAGTTAACTGGTTTTTCACCGCCTCCAAAGATGATTAACCAAAAGAGACTCTGAAGCTCAATCTACGATCCTGATATGGTTCTGAACCAAGACTTTGTGCACAGTTATCGTCGAATGTTGATCCACCCCAGAATTTGAATTGAGTTCATCAGGACTTCTTGTCGGTCGCCCTTCTTGCTGATCGCCCATTGCAGTAATGTACGTTAAAGATTTCTCGTAAAACAGTTGTTTGATTATCGTTAACCCTTTCTGATGTTCCTATACTTTCTTTTTTGCGAAGATATGTTGTATGTGACTAATTCACTAGAATCACTTGAAAAAATGTGAGTGAACTTCTTCCTTAATTGTTAACTTAAAAAAGAAATCTAACAAACAAGCTTAATAAATTTAATGATATATGTAAAATATCATATAAAATAATGAAATATTAACTGCGACTTGGGTTTTGACCTAAATAGAATTTTTAGGGATTTTTTGGAATTTATTCGAAGCTCGTACGATGTATTTTGAGGGGATGACTTGATAGGCAAATAGAGAGCATGTTTAGAACACACCTAATTAAAATGGGAGGGAATTAACCTAAGCTTAAAATTATCTAATCTAAGTTATATATATAAACCTAGGTTTCTATCCTCTTATGATCCGGTCGGTAAAAATGAAGGCCAGGTCAGCATTAAAAGTCTGGGTCAAGTCAAGATCTGGGTCAAATCAGAAGTTAAATAATCAGTAATATCCTCAAGCAGCCGTACAGAATGAATACTTCACTAAACAGATCTGATCGAACGGGTCTAGCCGAACAGATGAGTTGATCAGAC
>JBBPFQ010000096.1:63119-83706 GCA_037974815.1 Kaempferia elegans | reverse complement strand
TAGAAAACGACTTTTTGACATTCTCTATTTTTTCAGAAAATGCTATATATTTTTTTAGAAAACAGAGATGGAAAATGAAAATCAAACGTTATTTTCTAAAAAATGCACGTTTTTTCAGAAAATGAAAATGGAAAATATTCAAGCCAAACGCCCCCTTAATTTCTTCTAGCAAATCTCTAATCTCAAAGACAGAAGAAAAATGGTACCTTTGAATCCTTTTTTATTTCTAACTTTAAGCGCTTTGCATTTTTAGGTAATAATAGATCCACCAGAGTATCCTGATACAGTTCAACCATATAAGCCTGAAATAGCATGAAATAAAATTTTGTCAAATATCCAAGACAAACCAATAGAGAAATGCTCAAATAAAAAATAATAATAAATCAAAGCCTAAAATTTCAAAATCAAACTTTTAAAAATTTAATTGTTTAAGTACTAATAATCAAAAGCTTAGCGGTCACAACTAATGCAACCAAGAATTGAACTTCTGATGAGAAATGACCAAAATCTTAAATAATATTTCAATTGTACAAGTAGCTCAAATTTAATTTCTTGAATTGAACGTAGTTGTTAAAATTTTTACAACTATAACAAAAGCAAAATTTGCATTTCTTCAATTTTGAACACACCTTTAAGGCAAAAGAGAATTTGCTACTATCATGTTTTATGATTCTAAAAAGTTCAGCAGTTGCTTTTGGAGTAAGACCAGGATTGCTTTCAGAACCGTAGATCGTGTATGTCTTTCCAGAACCAGTTTGGCCATACGCAAATATGCAAACATTGTACCCATCAACAGCAGATTGCACCAAATACTGCACATTGTTTACAAAATATTTAATGCATGAAATACAAGTAAAAATTATATAAAAAAGAAAAACGGGTGAGAAACAAAATGTGTTGTCCCTCATTGAACATAAATGTATTTAGCTAAACATATTTAATATTAAGGAATATGTCACCTTTGTATCTTCAAAAACTAGATCCTGAGATGCACTTTCGTCGAACACACGATCATAGATATGTTGTTTTGATTTTTCATCCTTCCAAGGATGTGCCAGTGTAAATTCATCAGGAGCAGAAACTATAACCTTTTCCCCTTCAATATTCTCCTTCTCATTTAAAGGGCGCAAACGACAATACACTCTTATCTTCCCTTTCATATCTGTTAAGTTAACAATTAAGGAACAATTTATCATTGTGAGATAATACAATTAAATTATGGAAATAGTAACAGAATCAAAATCAAATTTCAATTTTAATAAAACCTTCAATCGTATTATAATATCTCTTCCGTAAAATTTGCTCTTCCTTGTAAAGTGCTTCTAACTCAATGATTTGTGCTCCTTGTTTCTTTAAAATGAAAGCAGTTTGTTCATTCTTTCGATCAATATCCTAACACAATAAAATGTGCAATATAAAGCATTAGATTTTTCAATGAAAACCATATCTCCATGGCATATGCCGAATTAATTTTTTATAAGAAACAAATTATGGAATAATATGAGATTGACAATACCGCTTTGAATTCTCGCAATTCCTCCAACTCTCCTAAATTATTTTGCAATTCATCTAACTCTGAATTTCTCATGGTGATAGTGGCATTAGCAATATTCACATCCTGTGTGACATTTTGTAATTTTAGCTCCAATTCTTTAACATGTATCTTGAGTACCCTTTTCTCCTCTGTGAAACTTTTTTCTAGCTCATTCTTCTGTTTTCAATGAAAATTAAATTAAATATGGTCTTGTAAAAAAAAATGCTAGTGAAAAATGAAATTAGGAAACTTGCATCTCAAAATCTCAAGATCAGCTATTGGCTACAAGATCAGGCATAGTAAAAAAGAACATAATCCGAAGAAAAGAAAGCATATGAATAATGAATCAATACCTCATCGTTGTTCTTTTCCACAAGGTTTTGAATCTTTTGTTCAAGCAAAGATTTCTCCTTCAGCAAATTGTTATAGTTTTCTTTTGATCCATGCAACTCCTTAACGCATGCTTTTAAATCCTCTTGTGTTTTTTTCAACATCTTTGCAAAGAGCATATGGAATAAATGACCGCGATTGTAACATTCGAAATAAATGTTTTTTTCAAGTGATAAAATAATCACTATAGAAGGTGAAAATTAAGAACAAAAATAAATCTCATGATAGGCTTTACATACCTTGGTATCGACACATTCTTCATGATTGTACTCAACTTGAGAATGCTCTTTAATTCTCATTCTTGTTACTTCAGCCTCCAAACTACTTTTATCCACCAATGAAGACTAAGGATACACATGAATGACAAGATCAATGGTTCCACAATTGACATCAATTAGAAGAAAAAAGTAACAATATCTATATGTTCACAAGGGATTACCTGTAGTGCAGAATCTTTTTCATCACATAATGCTTTGAGTTTTTCATAATCACAAGTTAGATCTCTTAGATGTTGTCTTTCTGACTTTAATGATTCTTTAAGCATTTCCAATTCTTCCTGCATATCTAATTGTTGTTTCTCTCTTGAATGCAACTCTTCTAACAACTGTTGTGAAGAGCAAGGAGATCATTCTTTATCAAAAGTCAATTCACAAAAAGGTTTTCTTTCTTCTTACAAATTCTGAAGGAATATGTTGTAAGAAAAAAATGTTTATGTACTTAAAGGACTTTGTTGCTCGGTCACTGTAATGTCTTGCTATCTAAATAAAACATCAGCAACACATGCTAAATCATGATCAGGGACTTTCCTAAAGAACAATGTCACTAACTTTTTTTTCTTCTAAAGAACAAATTTGACTACAATCTTGGAGTTGTGATTTTATACAAAAGGAGAATGGAGATTTATGCACCATCTTCAGGTTTGTTTTATAAATTCTAAGGAATCAACTCGTGCCAAATTTCGATTTTAGAAATGCCTAGCATGTAGCTAGTAGTTAACAAGGTTAGAGAAATGCAAGGGGGTATACTAAGCGCAGTGTTCTTGCATCAGGTTTGTTCTATTCAATTAGAATGATGCATGATAGAGGCAGAGCAGGTATAACATATTACATTTTGCAATAAGCTTGTGCCAAGCTATAGAAGAGAATGGTTCCGTGTGGAATATAGAAGTGGATTCAATAGAACATAAAATGAACACATATGGTCAAGTAGACTACTCACTCTATCAACATTCTTTTGTGATTCTTCAATTGATTTGGACAACTCTTGAATGCGCTTTTCGTGCATATCTGAGGATGGTGCTTTACCAGAATGAGAAAAATCACCCTGAATAGCTCCAACAGTGGCTGAACGGGCTTTTGCATATCGACGAAGCATCACATCATTTATATGCGTCTGAAGGGCTACACATATTTCCTCACCCTAAAAAACAAATGTTATATATTAAATATAGAAATTTTATAAAAATATTAAATACGAAGAATAGAAAGTCCACAAGTAATGCAAACAAAATTAATGGGGAAAATGATATAATGTATACACCAAAACCTGTTTAGTTTCGAACTGAAAAATGTGGAGAACACCCGCAACCCTCATCTTGAAAAATACTGCAGTGTTGCTGCTACCAAACTGCATAATATCTCTTAATTCTGCAGAGTGCAAGTACTCCTTTGGCACTGGACGGAAAAAATGAACCTAAAACATAAGGAATAGATGATTCTTTAAATCCACCAAATTAAAGTAGAAGACCCCCAAAAAAGGAGAAACATAACCCACAATATTTTTTTTAACTAACCCCTCGCTTATTAATTCCTAAAATGATTCGTCCAGGTAATAGGCCTATGGGATCATCTATCTTCCGCACACTGAAGAAAACAGAATTCCCATACGGAAGAGTTCTCAAGATTCTAAGGAACTGCTGTTTAGCATCATCTTTTGACAAGTGCTCCTGCAAGAAAGCACAAATATAAATAAGTAATGACTGGTGATGGTGAATATTAGTTAAAGAATGTTTTGCAAAGGTCTTTTTTAAGAATATTGAAGCGTGTTGCTTGGTTTACAATCAAGTCAAAAATCAACAAATTAAACACGGAAACATTTCTTGGTGTATGCTACGCATGTTCACATAGAGGAACATGAATGTATATCACATTAAATAAATAATCTTAAACGAATAATATCAAGCCTTATCCATTAGTTTGTAGATGAAGAATAATAGTAGAGCAACATATTTGAAATTCCACAGGGTTTTACAACGTTTTCATAATAACTTCCACTAAAAATGATGGCAATTTCTAGACAGGGGAAATAGGAAAGAAAGACAAATGAGAACAATGTCTAAGTGAAGGGCGTGTATTACCATGGATCGATAGCGAGATATGATGTCAAGCTCCCACTCTCGCATGGAACGTGTAATGGCAATTTGTCTAGGAAGAAATCTTTCAAAAAGTGATATCCACTCACTGCAAAACCATTATCAACTTAGAAGAAAATCTACTAACAACCTTTGGTTGAAAAAAGAAAAAACTATATATGTCTTCAACAGTGAGGTATGAAACACTCACACAGTCGAATCAGGGTGTTCAATACACCCAATCTCAACTAAAATTTGTAATGCAGAGAGCTGAGCAGCATCATCCCTTCCAACAGGATAATTTCCAAGCATATAATCGTGTTGTAACTAGAACATATGATAACATATTAATATTACTATCAAAGTTGCAAACAGTTTTCCATCAAGATGATATACCTGTACATACGACAATTGCACAAACATTGGGTCAGCTACAGCTTCATCTGATTCACGGAATAATCGTTTCTTGAAGATAAGTTTGCAATGCAGAATCTCTCCTTTACTACGATCCTTAGCTGCCTTGAATTCAGCCAATAAATCGCCAATATACTTGTTATCATCCAAAGCCAAGTATTCCTCTGCATACATAACAAGAGAGACCGGTGGAGTATGATCAAAATAGCGGGCATAATTGTTTGTATTTAATAACTAAAATTTTTTGCATTACTCAAATCTTTTTGAAGAAATAGTTACCATTTCCCATATCAGAAGATTTTGAACCATTGACAACTTTTCGACACTCAAATAGACTAAAACTGGAATACACTGATAGTTTGATAATTGTAGCAAGTTCCTACAAGAAGAATGTTTCAACTTTTAACAACACATATTAACTTAAAATAAATAATAATAAATATTTCAGGTACATATGAAAACCAAATATCACAACAATTTGCCAAAGCCAATAGCACTTCACATAATTAACTTGACACATGCTTCCCTACTCATAATTAAGTCAATTGTCAATTCCACGGCTCAATCGGTTGAATGATTAGTAGTAATTCAATAGCTCCTCATTCATTTATTTATTCATTCATTCGCTAATATAGCATGTCCTTGTTCGAAAAAATGGATTCAGTCCCCATTCAGATTTAGAAATAATCTAACTTTCAATTGTGTCTTCTGCCAACACTAAATTGAATTATTGCATGATGTTTTCTAACAGACTAAAGGTGTAACATGCTTATAAAACAGAAACAAGAGGAAATCTTTGCATGCATTGTTAAGTGTGATTGAAATATAAATAATGAATTGTGCAAAATCCTCAAATCGAAAAGAAGATAAAAATCCTTTATTACCTCTACAGCATCAGCAACAGTTGTTGCCATGTCGTAAGTAATTTCTTCAAAAGTTTCATCCAGAAAAAATACTATTGTTGTAAGCTTTTTGCCTGTCAACAGAGCTTCAATCTCCTGGCGTGCAGGTATGGTTAATCTAGGTCCTGCTTTTACAGAACATTTCAATGTATTCAATGTATTCAAAGCAAGGGCTTGTATGGCAGGCTCATAGTTCAACCCATGAGCCACATAATGAACATATTCTGATAAGTATGCTCCAATATCCTTGCTTGGGGGCATGGCAGAAGCACATATGTACATAAGCTCCCAAGCTTTTTCTAGAGACTTGCTGCAACAATGAACATTTCAACATTATCAGGATTCCTTTGTCCCTATCAAGATTATCTGAAAACTTAATTATATATTTCTACATGTATTTATCTTTGGTGAGATTATATCAGATACCTATCAGGATTATTACGAGTTTGCTTTGAAATCTGGACAAAAAGTTCATCTCGAAGTTCAGAACGCTTCAGAGTATGCTTATAGATTTTTTCAACAAGGTCTACGCTTTCTTCAACACTCAATGGCATTATTTTATCAGAAGAGTCAATTCCCATGTACTTTAAGATCATCTGGAATAACTTCACAGAACGGCTCACCAAGTCACTGCTTATTTTGAGGAGCGAAGTAGGTATTGGATCCTACAATACCATAATTTAGCATATCAAAATAAGTTCCAAAGAGAATGTTTCTTTTTATGTCTAAGCTTATGTTGCTCAGATAAGCTTCACCTTTTGAAAACAAAGCATATCTTCCAATGTGAACTTTTTACGAACTTGAGGGCCTACAGATTTTTTGGAGAAAAACCCACGTTTTCCAGCAGATTGGATCTGTTTCTGCATGGATCGCACAAATCCCTCAACCTACAAAGAAAGGAAAAATATAAGATACTGAGGAGAGAAAAATAAATAAGTGCAAAAAACAAGAGAAACACATATCATCTTGTGAGAGAGAATTTTTAAGTGACCAATAATATGCATGCCAAGTACAAAAAGCTCCAGCGTAAATGGTATTCAATGTAGACTAAAATTGTCATTTGATTAAAATGATATTATCTGACAGTTTTTCACTATGATGATTTGATTTGATTGAGTGATTCCTTATGAATCTAATTTCATATGAATCCAACGGAAATTAAATCCAACCAACTAAAAGCATTTATAACTCAATAAGGCAATAAATCAAACCCAATATATTCAAAATTGAATCAAAATTCTTATAAAGTTAAAAGTAGAGATGAACCTTATGCTCTATGATTAAAGTAGAAGAGTGGAATCTCAGAGTCAATGGTGACATAGAAGTAGAAGATCTTGTCACTAGAGAAGTCGACAATAGCGTAGACTCAACCCCTAATAACGAATGAGAACAAGTTGTCTCACATGGATATACAAAATAACAATGAGGGTGAAATTATTGTTAAATTATATAGTTATGTCATAGTTATCTTCCATGTCTCTTGTTAGGTAGCACTGTCGTTGCGTAGCATTGTCGTTGCCAACCTCTTTTTTTCACTTCAATTGTATTGATGCTTTCAAGACTCAATTGATAGCAAGAGTCCAACCAATGATGATTTTTTTATATCATAAGCATTCAATGATAAAATTTCTATTGTTCATATCATTTCAAATCTTACACGGATTAAATGGACAATAAATTATCTATTATCACCATTATAAAAAATAATCCTATACATACTTGTTATGAATCAACATCAACTTGTTTTACTAAATAAATTATCATATTAGTTGCATATTTTACAGTATCAAAATAATTACAGACAAATTAGAATTCTTTTTCAATATATTTAATAATTTTATTTGAATCTTACAATTCGTGATCCAAAATCCACCCAAACAATTTACAATACAAACTTTGATACTGATATAGTCAAAATGATTGTCGAAAGGAAACAATTATCGAGTTAAATGGTCCAACTAGTTGCAGGTAGAATGTGAGATATATCACTATAATATTTATGAAAAACGATGATATTATCTAATGTTAACGAAAAACAAATTGACCATATATGTAGTTGCGGGAGCAATGAGATAAACTGGAGATTAAACTCTCAAGCACAAATACCACAATGCCTACTCTTTCGACCATGTTAAGCATATTATTAAACAAGTTAACTGGATGACACACAACTGATTGAATTGTAATGTATTTTCCTTGCTCCCAATGAAATACTTATGGGATAAAGAAAACAGATCATTCATTGACCCAATGGAAACAACTCCTTGATAATTTTGAAAACAGTGAGCACAATCTTACATAACAAAAGAATTTCTCAAACAAAAAATTAAGCAGCAGTACACAAAAACAACAAAATGTTAAAATGATCAAGGATTATGGGACACCTGTTCCTATAATGACAGAGTTGGTGAAGATTGCTATGCATACCTGGAACCTATCAATTAAAGATATAGCCCCAGCAAGCTCGGCAGGTAGAGCCATTGATAAAGTTGTAGGTGTGCTGCAAAAGCAAAGCAAAGCATTAGGAAACAAGCATGTGGAAAGCAGGAAGCTAAGCAACTTTACTAGAGGCTTCAGATGTATGAATTTATAAAATACGATAAATGCAACTATGCAAGAATGTGAATTGAGTAACAATGAAAAAGAAATAAATAAGCAACAATGTTCGCTTAATTTACTAATGAGATTTGCTTGGCAAAACAGCCCTATATTTGACTGAGATAGATCAACTGCTATGTCGCACAATAGTTCCTTCAAGGAGTTCAACTGAAAATTCAGATGACCAATTTATACAGACCTTGTAGAACTTATTGCAGAGATGAGCATTAGAATTAGGCCAAAAAATCAATGAACATCTCATGTTGGATAAGGTATATGATATACAACACAGTCAGATTTGGTAAGTTATCATAATTTAGCAAGCAATGAGAGTTGATGATTGAGACTGAGTTGTAGCCACAAATATAACATTTTTTTTCATCATTGATTTTGGTAAGTTACTAAAATATACCAAAGTTAACAATTGGATGAATACCACAAAACGGGATATACGGTAAGAGTCAAATAGCCTATCAATTGAAGTTATGGGTTCAAAGATGAGAAAATAGCTAAAAAATTAATTGGTCCACTTGTTTCATCTTGGACAAATTATTCTTCATAGAAGAGGGAGGGAAAAAAAAATCTTTGTATCAGTGTGGTGTGGAAGCTTGTAGATTGATAGAACCCACTCCCACCCATAATTTGTAAACAAGCACTCAGAACTTCAAACAATAAGCGAATCATGAAGGTTGTTAAGTTTTCTTTGCAGCTGGTATGATGACACAAGGAGTCTGAGCTGAAATTACTAAGCAAAAACTATTAAAAAAAAAGAGAGATAATTAAGTTTTTGTTCTGATTCTCGAGTTGTATGAAAAAATAAGGGGAAGTATCAACTTACGGAGGAGCAAAATAGGATCCATCACTGTCATAACCATCCCCATTTACACTGGCAGCAGAGACATGCAAAGGTGTCATATTGTCACTGCTGGAGCTAAAGGAAGATTGGCTTGGTCTAGTAACTTGTACTGTTGCAGAGGGATTATCAATAGCCATTTCCTCCTTGTGCACCTCCTGCCGTTGATTCAGCTAGCTAATTTTCTGCCTTTAAACAGAAGCGGAGACAATCCTACCGACCATGAAAATGAAGTCTTTAGAAGAAATCCCAGAAGGATTCATATAAAGCTAATATCTTGTATTTACTTCAACCTCAAGAAAGCCACAACAAATGACTGTTGTTGAAAAGAGGATCCTTTGGGTACCCACAAAAGAGATTATAGCAAGAGATTTGTTCTATCTGCAAAATCAATCTGTCACTATGATTAACCACACAAATATAGCCGAAATCTAGAGAAAGCATCAGTTCGAACAACAGCTAACCCTGAGCTTACACTGGACACCTCCGGAAGAGAAGAAACAGATCGAGAGGTGGGAACTTGTGGTCGGCACGAAAATGAGGGATCAGGCAACAAAGTCACCGCCTTGGAAACCGAGAAGACGAAATCCAGACCCAAATGTGGTCGGCACGAAGTCGAATGCCCCACCCGCACAATGAGCGAGCGAGCGAGCAAATAAAGAAATCAAACCCTATTCACCTACCGCAGCGAACAACACAACCTGCTCTCCTTCTTCTTCCTCGGCTGATGCCGCCGCCGCCGCTGCCAGCGTTGGGTTCCGCTTTTCTGGTCTCCTCCGTGACGAGATGTCGAGATCTAATCGGACGGCATTAAAGAAGAAGGATGGATTCGAGCAGGATTCGAACTAGTAGCCAAAAGAGAAGACGTCGCGGGTCACGAGGATTAAAGAAATCACAGTAAAATAGAGGAAGAGAGAGAGAAGAGAAGATGAAGAAGCAAAAGAGTTAGATTTGAAGGCAAAGGTCGCTTTTTTTTCTTTTTGTTTTCTAGAAGCTAAAAAATAATTAATTGAGCAAATTTTATTTTGTTTTATTTGTAGAATGAATATTTTATCTTCATCTTTTCCAAATAACACCCTAAGTTATTCAAAAATAAAATTTTAATAATTTAGGTGTAAATCCATTTGGACTGTAGTACCTAAGAGAAACTAGGTAATGTCCCCACGGGATGGACTGATGGCTAGTGCATAAGGTGTTGTCACTAATGAATTCTAGGGGCTAAATTCTGACGAAGTCATGTGCCTACCCTCCCTTATGCACTAGTCACTATTCTGGCTAGTAGACCCCATGATTTACCTCTTTCGTGTTGGCTCTGGAATGGATTGGCGAAGGCGCTGAGGGCGAGCGGATCGTCTTTTACCACCAATAAGAGAAACTAGGTAATAGCTTATATGATTGGTGGGGGTTAGACCTTTAAATATAGATCCTATAAATTTTAAGATCGAGATTTAGTTTCGATGAATTATAAGAGATTTTTCCTTCAACAGATAGCATGTCTAAGAAAACGTACCATCTAGATAATCCAATACCTATTGAATTATTTTGATAACTGATGAAAATTTTGTATAAAATCGGATCAATCACCTTTAGAATTAACATGATGCAAATTAAAAAAAATAGAAAATACTTAATAATTTAATTTTCTTTGTAAATTAACTTGTAATTTAAATGGGAAAGAAAACATAAAAGTAGAGTAGGTAGACAATAAAGTAATATTCTAAAATCAAATGCAATAGTTAAGGGTGATAAAATTGAAAGAATTTAGACTAGTTACATTGAAATTTTATCAACCTATTTAAAAACAATTCTAAATAGGACAATTATCGCAGATTATAGTTCTAGGTGAGCCGACTCGTGGCGAACTCAATTTGCCTAGAAACATTTATTTATGAAATGATAAAATTAAGATTTAAAAAAATTGATAAACTAATCCGTCTAACTTGCAACTATAGAATTGGGTTAGAGAATTTTCAATCTGTTAGGATAACGAGTTCTGTTGACAACTTTAAATAAGCTAGTAGACCATTAGATTTTAGGTCAAGAAAAAACATATATCAATGGGCAAATGGCACAATAGAGAGGGAATTAGGGGTATACAAAAATGAAGATTTTTTTTAAAACATATTATAGTAAAAGATTATGTTTATCCTTAGATATCTCTATAGTCTGTGATTATATGAAAGGAAGATAAATCACGGAGCTAACTTATAATCAACCGTTAAATTAATTAAAGGGTGAGAGATTTTTTTTTTTTTTTAGAATTCCTTCTACCTATTGCAATGAGCAAATGGCACAATAAAGAGAAGATTAGGGTGCGGAAAAAAAATGTAAACAACTTCTCCAATCATTGTGTCCTAATTCACAAGCAAATATAATGGAATACATGTCCACGTCCAACCCACTAATAATGTTTATGGTAAGGCATAATTTTCAAAAAAATTAGGAGTAACTGCCGACATTAAACCTTGAACCGGTCCGGTCAAAACCAATCCTGATTGAACCAGACGGCCCAGTAAAATAATGCCTTACACGACGATGGAAAACCACAAAACATTGCATCAGTGTCCGGCCATGGCCGGTCATGGCTCAGTCAGAGAGCTTATGTTTGCTTAAGAGTCTTTTCTAGCATTACATTTACTTTATCTTCTTCTTTAATGAAATTATTATTATTATTCCTCCTGGCATAAAGGACAAATTACATGTGGAATCCAACTATTATTCCTCAATGTCAATAATTGGAAGAAAAAAAATCGCAAAAGTCTTTATTGAAATTTGAAAAGGTTCACGGTCATGCAAAATTTTCCCTTAAAAATAAAAATCTTAGTCACATGTTCACTTTCACCCATAACAGAAAGTTCTTCTTCATTCGGCCTGATACTCTGTCAATTCGTTGCTGGGTGGTAAATTACATATGGTTATTAATCATCAGTGCAATGGTCATAGAGAGGGTATATTCTCTTTCTCAATTGTGTCTCCGATGCTATGATACAGTGGTAAGAATATTCAAATGTCTCTCAGGTAATCACGGTTCGATTCCTAATTACGATACATTTGTAGGGATTTTTCCTCCAAATACGACTCACAACTAAGAGATGTTGGGATTCTGAACCACCCGCCGTGAGCGTTTCCTGATTTACCATAGTCACTTATGGAAAACTTTCGTAGGGCCGACCCGATTTACCATAGTCACTTTCCTTTAATGGTTTGAAAATTCTGAGATATTAATTGTGTTGGTATTAGCCGTAAGAGTCAATTATGAAATGATTAGGCTTATTGGTTTATCCAATATTCTAAAATCCAACCCATTAAAGATAATTAATGGAGATTAATAAATTATTATGATAAATCATTCGATTAAGTCTAATCTGAATAGACTCATTGAGTTAGACTCGATTATATCCAATATTTGATTGAGTCCAATTTGAAGTAAACTAATTGTATCAATTAGGATTGATGTGAGTTAGACCCATTGTGAGTTAGACTCATCGTGAACTTAAATTCATCATGGAAGATGAATGACCAATTTTGACTTTGATTAAATGGAAGATAAATGACCAATTTTGATTTAGTCATGAGGAGGAAGACAAAGAGTCATATATTAAATTAATGACTCTTATGCTCTGTTTACTTGGAAGAGCGGAAAACAAAACTAAGGAAAAGTTTCTGCAGTGGTAAAGTTTTTATTGTTTACTTCATAAAAATTTTTATAGGGAAGAGAAAGACAATTCATCCGCAGATCATTTTAGAGTTAAAATCGATCCCCTCAAAATCGGACGAAAAGCAGAGGATGGAAAAAAATGACGCATGTACCCCTTTGCATTTATAAAATTACACTATATACAAAAAAAAATTGACGCATGTACCCATTTTAACTCACAAAATTACATTATTACCTAGCATATATTCATCTTTCTCGATTAAGGTAAACAAGTACACAAAGGAATTTATTCATCCTTTCTTTTCTCTCCCTCCGAGGATAATTCTTCACCATGAATTCATTTCCCTTCCTTATCCACGCCTTGGAGTAAACAGAGCATTAATGTCAATTGATTAGATGAGTATAAAAGGAGTTTTGGATTCATTTTTTCACCTTCTTCTTCTTCCTCTCCTCACTTGATGGCCAAAACTTACATTTTTGCTGGCACCATAATTTTGTTTCTCATCTCCAAACTTTTGTTCGTGCGGATACCATGGAGGTGCAAAAACTTGATCGCCCTAAGATCCGAGAAGACTAAAGAAAGTTGCCGCCGAGATTGCGAAGGGCACGCAACAAAAGTAAAGATACATTCTATGTATAGAGTAATAGTAAAACTTGTATATGGATTTCTTTCGTATGGATCTTTTGAAAGGACTAAATTTTTTGAATTTTCCACTGTGCTTTTCGCGTATTTAGCGATCTAGTTCTTTACAAATAATTGAAAGAGTAGTTGTTCGCGCTTCTACATTTACCCAATGGCCAATCAATGGGGTTAGACCGTCATCTATAGAAGTAGTTATAGTGGAACCTTTGGCCAACATATCTGAATTATTTTAAAAAAAAAAATCATCTCAACTTGCTCATTATCATAGAGTTTACTATGTTTCAAAAATGTCTCATCTTAGTTTTAATTACAAATAGGATAATTTACTAGGAGTACAAATGAATCAAATCGGTTCGAAAACATTTCGAGATAGTTCTAACATATTCAATAATTGTTCAAATAGAATTCACATCCATAATATTTTGTTAAATTATTCATGAGTCACTCGCAAATTAAATTATAATAATTTTTATACCATTTTAATTTGAACTGAATTTAAATTTAAATCATTTTAAACTATAGTTTAATTCTACTCAAATCAAGGTTTAAATTATTCAAACCAAACTCAAGCTGAATTTTATTATGAATTGAGTTCAAAGCATAATTATTTATATTTTTTAAGTTTTAAATAAAATTTAAATATCACTTATATTATTTAAATATTAATATTTTATATTATTCGACTTCTATGCATTGACAATCAAAGATAAAATAATGAGACAGTTTTGTAGTGTGATCACCCAACAAGAGAGTTCATAAATGATTCCTACTGTCGTACCAGATCATGTCACTTAATATATGGCAGTCATTTATTAACAACTGAGAACGCAAGAACTTTATGGACAGTAAAAAAATAGTTTACCGCAGAGTCAGCAAGAGTTAGAGCAAACCAAGTTTGCTCTGGTATCTTAATCATTTACATTAATAAGTTAATAATCATCTATAATTTATTATCTTCGTATTATCCAGAAACAGACTAACAAATTATCCAAAAACAGATTAACAAGACACTAGAGTGAACAAATTATCTTTTACCAAAGAGTTAGAGCAAACTACAACGAATTTGATTCACAAACAAGAAATAAAATAATTTTCATAATAAAATTATAATTGGTAAATATTGTTTTCTAATTTGTCTACCTCATTTGATGATCTAATAAGCCAAGTCCATATGCTCATCATTGTTTCTCTCCTAGTCGCATTCCCCTTTCTCTAGCTACTCAACCTACTCATCAAGACCCACATGACTAAATTAATTCATTCATGCTAATCTATTATATACATTTTTAAAGAATTACATAACATATAAATATATTTATTTAAAAATAAAAATAGGCAAGATATAGTTGTTTTGAAATAAAATAAAGGATATACTGTTGCAATACAACACAAACATATTTGTTCCACAAAACTTTATAGAAAATAGAATAATTATTTCACTGTTAATTTTTAAAACAGAAACAAACAACTATTATTTATTCCAACAATAGAATATTATACTCCTAAAGAAATATTATACTCCTAAAGAAGCTTCTCTTTCAGCATATGCAAGGTTTAGAAGAAGGAAGATATAGACGTTAAAAAAACAAATATTAAGACGTCTGTGTAAAGCTAAAGAATTTATTTCAACATATTTAATCCCGTAGTAATTGAGAGATTACCTCATGAAGTTAGCTCCTCCCACATGACACCAATTAATGGTGGCTAGTGAGCAATTACTATCCATGACTATTTGAGTGATGGAGACCCAAAACTTGAGCTTGGAGAGAGAAACAACAACCAGTTGTCTCCCTTTAAACCTGTCAACATTTCCTCAAAATTACTCAGAAAAGATATTTAAGAAAAAATTCACTTCCTCATTAATGGCATTTTCTCATCAAAGATCACCTGAAAGAAAAGAAATTTCAATCGAGAGGAAAGTATTCAATAATCTGAGATTTACTTAAACTGAAATACATCTATGGCATTAGGAAGAAATCCACTAGATTAAGACACTGCATGTGCCTAGGCAGTTTTCTTCATGTTTCACACACATGCACATGCATGATTCGTGCAATAAGTAATGGAGTTGAATTGTACAAATAGTGAAGCACCTGAATATGGGCTCCTCTCTTTGTCATACTCATTCTGAATGGATGAATTGATGATGCTTGCAGGGCATGTGCTCATGTTCCCATAAGGCAGATAAGATATCTCAGAAGCTTGTCATCTTGTTATGAATGATTTAGTCACGAAGGCAGGTTCATTAAAGCAATTGAAAAGAATTGTAAACCAGAAACTCCAAGATATTGATTGAATGTCTAAGAAAAGTAGACAAAAATGAGGAAATATGAATGCTACATATAGCATTTAAAAGAATAAGGATCTATATGAGAGATCCTAAATCTGGAACTTAATTTAGTTTCCAACCACATATAGTGAAAATTTTATTATCCTGTATTGTTTAAAGCCTGGAGTTTAATGGTCCGTAACTTCTCCATCACTCTTTGAATCCTATCGGATATGTTACTGTATAACCAACGCTGTGAAACCTCACCCAGGCCATCTGCAGAAGTTTTTGGCCATCCTAAACTATGGAAAGGTGCATCTTGAGAAGCTTTCCTAGCCTCCTGCTTTAACCTTCCTAGGTCGAACTCGATTGGTTCACCGACTACAATCTTGATGCTTTTGTTACATAGAGGTACTGGGGGCCGTCTTCCAAAGAATGATTTCTCTGGCATGACCTGTAAGTTCGATTTTTGAAAATGGAGAAAATAATATGAGAGTCTCGAATCAACTGATCTAGCAAATCATCTGAGAATAGTCTTATTATTATGTGTTGAACCAAAGATTCAGTAAGACTTAAACGTGAAAAATAATTAATATACTGAACCATTCATCAAAGAGTAATACTAATCCCGACTACTTGGAGTAGACAATATCGTTGTTTCCCTAAATTGAATTATATGTAATGTTACATCGGTAGTAATCGCATCTATGCAAAAATAACGAGGTTTGCAATAATTCGAGAAGGTAATAGAGCATGAACAATACCTTCTCAAAACCAGAGTGGACAATAGGTAAAACAATAGGGGTGACAGGTGCACGAACAATGAGACTAGCAGTTCCCCATTTCAGACGCTTAATAGGAGCACTAAGTTGGGACACTTTTCCTTCAGGAAATGTATGTAACTGTTAAAACATAATAATACCATCAGGAAAACTTGAGCCAGGTACTCCTAAAAGGAAAAGAAAGATAGATATGACGATATCAATATAACTAAGTGGTGAACCATACCCAACCTCCATGACTTAACACTTCAAGAGCTTCATTCATATGTTCTTGATAAATTCCTCCACCCCTGTTTATTGGTATGCATTTTCCTGTGAATTAAACTCTCATTATTTTCCAATGGATAATTAAAATAAATGTAAAGACATCCACCAATATGGTTGATATGAAAGTGAAATAATAGTATAGAGCATCTTATTTTAACCTTAGAGAAATGCCTGCGGAGTAAAATTTAACGTCAATTAAATTTCCTGTCATAATGGGACTGTGTAAGAAAATCAATCTGTGGAAAAGGGAGGAGAAAGATCATTAATCTAAGGAAGTAGAAAGTTTTAAAAACAAACCATTAATTCTTTTGATAAATAGAGTTATCTGAGTTGTTCCTCGGATAATGTGTACTCTTATATAGAGACAGGATCTCTCTAATAAGATTTTTTATTTATACATTTAAAGAGAATAATTCAATTAACATGATGGCAGCTGAATAGTGAAATGTTGAGCTGAATACTGAAATGTTGCTGTACAAAGAAGTATAACTAAATACTACTACAAAGTGGAACAGACCTTACCAATGCGAAACATGTAGGAGAGAAGTTTATTTTTGAAGCATATGTCCTCTGCTGCCAGAACCCACCTTGCAAGTTTTGCATCCATAGTTGGGAAACCCTTAAAACCCCATATAAGTGGGTCATCCAATCTGCTATATGATGGAAAAGAAATTAGAAAAAAAAATACTATCACTTTTGAGAGAGAAAAGGTGTACATAAACTATAGTGTTGATTTGTTTAACAAGAAAATAATGTGACAAATCAATAACAAGAATACAGGAAGCACAGGAATAATGAACCTCTACTAGTTGTCATGTGTGATCACAATAAACCTTTTGATGTGAAAGTTTTTTCTCAGATATCAGAACAAACATTCAGATTCATTTAATAGTTAATACTACTGACAGAGACAGGAGAGATTCTGATTACATATGTTGAATCAGAAAAGAGCTCAAGTTACTTACCTTAACGAGAAGATGACAAAGATAGTACATGGGGAAAAATTACGATAACCAAAAATTAGCGTGTTGTAAGACAGTTCCATTTGCAGAACAATTTGTCTCAACTATGAGTCTCCATGTAAAATTTCATATTAAGCATAATTTCCTTAACTACAAACTATCAGGGTCTCTGCTTATCATATTTAATAATGAAACCTACAATCCTATAATTATATCACTCAAGTCAGATGGTGACAAGAAATCCCGAACTAAGTAAACAAAATGATCTTTGAATTAGTGTTGATATGACCTCATGGCGAGATCAATCATGGGAAAATATTCTTAAAACTGATCGTAACAAACTAATAATCTAGGGTAAATAACCTGATAAACTAATCCTTGTTCCGACCATTTTGACTACAAAGCCACGTTCAATTTCTCCTCTCGTTCTAGAGTATTGTTATTGGCTATACCAGGCATCTCATCATTTTGTAAAGACATACAGAACATCAGGGGCTAGATGGGTTCTTCGACTTGATCTTCTCCATCCATGCTGAGTATTCATTTTCCATTATTGTATCATCACTCCTCTAGAGATGCATTATATCATATCGAGATGCATAGAATACTGTTGCTCTATGAATCCTCGAAAATTATATGTTTCATCAACATCAGTTGGAGCGAGCAAGTAAAATGAGAGAGAAAGACTAACGTTGACATGTGGTTGCTGACGGTGAGGAGGGGAACGCCGGTAGGTCGAGACTTGACGAGCCGGATGAGTGTTTGAGGGTTGTGTACGGAGGTGGAGTTGAGGAAGCAAGTGACGGTCTTTGCGAAGGCTCCCGCGGCTAAGATCACCAGCGCCCGCGGGATCCCGCCCAGATGCTCCGCCCGCGCCGCCCACTCCATTATCCTCCTCCTTCCTCCCCCCATCCCGCAGTCGAGCTCGATCGTGCTCGATCGTCCGGGGCCGGAGAAGGAGGTCGGTCGACTCGGAAGTCTCCTCTTGACCGCGACGGCTGCGGTGTTTGCTGGACGTCGGGAGGGTGAGTTTAATAATTAGACTAGGGCTGGTCTTAAACGAAGAACAAAAGCCCGGCCCATATCCTCCTTTGTATATATCGAGATATATATTAATAACAATTATTATTATTATTATTATTATTATTATTATTATTATTATTATTATTATTATTGATTTCTTATTTTAATTTTCAATTTAAAATTGAAAAAATACTGAAGAAAACTCAATGAAAAAATAAGCAAAGAACTGTTTGGGCATGTAAAAAAGTTAGGTAGCGCTTAGTATATATATATTTGGGAATCAGAATGGTAATGAGTTTGATTGAGAAGATAATGAGTTTAGCAATAAATTAGGGAGTGTGAGTTATGAAATTGAGGGTACGAAACCAGTGGCGAAACATAATAAGGGGCTAATCTGGGCTTTAGCCCAGGCTGGGCCCCACCTTATAGATATATATTATTTAATTTAAATATTTAAAATCCAATATAAATTTTTTAATTAGCCGAATATGTCCTTTTCTCCACGTAAAGACTTCAAATTTAACCCAAATTCTAAAAGCCCAAATATAATAACTAGTCTTGTCCCTTGTATAATTATTCTATTTATACTCTTTTAATTTGTTTTTTTTTATATTTTGTTGAAATATTAGCGTGTTAATATGAAAGATTTTTTTATAATAGAATGCATACTTTTTTTATGAACAAAATTTTCTATATACAAAAATAATGATCTATTTTAAATTTAGCCCCCCATGGATTAAAATCCTAGTTTCGCCCCTGTACGAAACTCATACATTGATTATTATTCTCGTCTATCAAACATTAAGAATGGGAATGAAATAGATTACATTCTCATTCCAGCCTCTTAAACCCGCTTACCAAGCACTCTCTTAGAGAAAGTAATATAGATTCATATTCGATTCTATATTTTTTATCTTTATATATATATAATATCTAATAGATATATCCATCCATTAAATATCTTCTATACTTATATTTTTTTCTTTCTATTTAATTATTTTCATTCAATAAAAATATATTAGAATTAATATATATATATATATATAGTATAAAAAATAGTTAGTAAATAAAAAAATCTTTAATATACATACATATAGAGAGAGAGCGGGTTTTTTTTTCTGCACAATGCATCTGTGTGACATACATGGGTGACTCTCTGCGAAAGGTACCTTTTATGCAGAGAGTCACCATGCACAACACGCACATGCGTTGTGCTGGGTGTGTATAGAGAGAAAGAAATTTGATATCATGTCTGATGCTTCGTGCTCGATTTGTGACCGACATTCGATGTGGGTGATTTGACAAGGCAAAACTCAATTTTTTTAATCTCTCTCATTTGTATGTAACAACTTCCGTGGCAGCTATTCCTCAACTAACTACAAGTAAAAAAAACTACATCAATTTATTACCGCTAGTAGCTAATTATAATTATAGTTAATTAGTATGGGAAGGAATACAGCTAAAGAAATACATTATCTTAGCAATGAAGTTAAAACTAAAAAAGAGACTTAAAAAAATCAAGAACTTGCGCGGACATAAAAATAAACGATGAATCTGACTGGCCAGAGCCAGAAATAAGTTTTTTTAATTAAAAAATTAATTAAAGTTGCTATGCATTGCACTAATAAAATTTGATATTACCTATATAGCCTTAATAATAACCCTAAAATTTAAGATAATGCCATCTTGACTGGCCAGATTCTAGCTATTTAGCATAATCTGAAAATAAAATCGTGTACTAATTCATAATTTAATAAGAAAAATTTATTACCATAATTATATAATAGAATAATTATTTTATCTTCAATAAATAGAATAATTGCAAAGGGCCATTTTTTTTTTATGTATAGAATGTAAATCAAATAAGAAGATATATAAGAGAATTTTGGAAAATATTCTTCATTGAATAATATGTACAAGCTCTATCTCTAAGTATATACAA
>JBBPFQ010000092.1:58274-80395 GCA_037974815.1 Kaempferia elegans | reverse complement strand
TTCCTCTTGATTTTTGGGCTTCTCCCTCTAAGCTTTTAACACGTGTTTCGTGGAATTCCATTGTTGAGAAAAATTCTTCAAGGGAGCTCTTTTTTAAGTCTTTCGAAATATAGAATAAATCTACAATTGACGTCAATGTTGAGGTTCTTGGGAAGGTGTTGATTGCTTTCACCATGATGTCCCAATTTGAAAGTTTTTCACTTACACTTGTTAGCCTATTGAAAATTTTTATTAATTCTAGCATGAAGAGATGATACCTTTTCTCCTTTTTTCGAGTTTTCCGTTATTTAGTTGAGTTTGGAGAAGATATCTTTTTGCCATTTTTGCCTTCGATATGCCTTCATGAATATCTACTAACTTTTCCCATATGTCTTTGGCACTGGAGTATTTTCCAATCCTAGTTACTTTTTGTTGAGGAAGCACATTGAGTAGATGATATAGTGCTTTTGAGTTTGCTATGTTCTCCTCCTTTTGTGTCTTTGTCCATCTCGACATTTCAATTCGTGCATTGTTCTCATCCCTATGCTTTTCAAAACGATTCTCCATAATCATCATTATATCAAAATCGGTTTCAAAAAATACCTCCATCATTTTCTTTCACCATGCAAAATCTCCTTCATATTTCGGTGGATAAATGTTGGAGCCGACCATCTTTTGAATGTTGCTCTTCTTGGCGATTAATCCGTTGAAGGCGTATGAGACTCTGATACCACTTGTAGAGGATCGGATGACTGGTTTTTCCTACTAGGGTTAGCACAAGCAGAAAACAAGCACAAGGAAACTAAAACAAAACAATGCTAACGCAAATTGTTTACTTGGTATCTACCTCTAGCGAAGGTGACTAATCCAAGGATCCACACGAGCGTACGATTCTTCACTATGAAACTTACTTCTTCTTGGTGAAGAAAACCTCTCACATGAACTTCTTCCTCTTACAAATGGGAGTGAGATTAAGTGGAAGAAGAAAGCTAGAAGGTTTGGGCAATCACAGAAAATACAACACTAGAGTAGTAGTCATTTTCATGCCCAAGAGTCTTTTTTAAATAGTAAGAGAGAGTGGAGCATTAAACTCCACTCAGTCTGACACTGTCGACTAGTAAACCTATCAGTCGACTGGTGTAGCCGTTGACCTCTCACAAAGGATCCCCACAGAATCCGGGATTTGCCAACGGCTCCTTACCAGTCAATTGGTAGTGAAGCCAGTCGACTGCCCAGTCGACTGGTCACTATGCTAGTCAACTGGCACGCTACAAACAATCACTCTCATCCTCTTTGAAGTCATCCTTTGAAGCCATCTTCCTCGGCTTTCGTCCCTCGGATGCATACAAGCCCGCGACTCGTCTCCATATCATCCTTCTCGTCGCCTTGAAGTCCGCTTTCTCGACTCCACTTCGTTGCTCCTCGTTCGACGGTCCCTTAGATGCTCCATCCTTCGCTGACTCAAGGACCAGAGCCGTTGAATGAGATCTCCATGTGTTTCTCCAAGTTCTGCATGACTTAAACACATATCAAAGCAACAAGATAACCTAACTTAAACTCTTGACATACACATCAAAACATGATTGCATATACAATTAGTACTTAATCAACAATCTTTGTTGATCGATATTTTTATTACTTGATGACAAACCGTGCACTTGCGGTACGTTGAATAAGTTTTTGGCACCGTTGCCTGTCAAATGGATTGAATGCTCTCCCTCCGAGAGTTCTTCTCATTATATAGCCAATGTTAACAATGTACAGAAAATTACAGAACATATTTCCAGACTGATTTATGGTAACCTATCTAAATCGGGAAGATATATCTATGCTATTAATTACAATATAGTTACAGCTGAGGAAGTTATAACTATATTTATAGCTATTAATTAAGGCTTGATATATACTGTCATATATGCTTCAACCTTGATATATGTTGCCGTATATGTTGTCATAATTCAGCTTTGATATATGTTGCCATATACGCTGTCATAATTAATCCTTGATATATGTTGCCATATGTGATGTCATAATTAATCCTTGATATATGTTACCATATATGCTATCATGATATATGCATAATTAATCCTTGATATATGTTGCCATATGTGCTGTCATAATTAATCTTTGATATATGTTATCATATATGCTATCACATGTAAGTACAAAACATATCCTCTGACAGCTGATCTTCATATGATAGTTGCACTAGGCGAGAAGGATGGTAGGTGTGGTCAAAGTCAAGCGACTCATATCATCCGATCGGGCTTAATGGCCGATCGACCGCCCATACTGGTCGGAGAAGATTGTCAGTCTTGGTCCCAACACCTTGTATGTTCAGTTGATGACCTACTTATTTTTCATGAGCCGCTGACTAACCGAGCGTCTGACTGATAAGTCGTTGCTCGGGACTTTGCTTGGATCGACCTCTTTGCTTGGTTAGTGGTGTACTTAGATGCTTGTTCAATTTGTAAGGAGTTGACCGACCAAGATGTCCACTCAGTCGGTCATCCGGGGCTCTGATGTTCTGCTCGATTTGCGAGGAGCTGACCGATTGAGATGTTGGCTCGGTCGGTCATTTAGCTGGGGTTCTGTCTGTCGGGGTTCTGTCTGCTTTCGGTTCTAACTCGGGCCGGCTTGGCGGTCTTCTCGGATGCCACGCTGGCTTCCCGGCCGGGCTTTGACTTGACTTCCATGACCCTCTTCTATCCACCACATCAATTAGCAAAAGAGAAAGAGGAAATAGTGCTGAGTAGACTCGTGTGTTTGTCTTGATGAAGAATGTGAAATGGCAGTGTTGAGTGAGGAGAGGGGCCTGCTTGTGCTGTGAGGATAGAGGATTTTTTGGTGCTATGGTGGAGTAGGATTAGGTGGGTTTTAGGGATGATATATAAATTAGGGTTTAATTATTCTATTAAATGATGCAGGTTTAGTAAGTTAGGGTATACTAATTTAATGTTTTAGCTCTTAAGAATTTACTAAATATGCCATGTAAATAATACAGAAGGCAGAATATGTTAACAAATTGTTGTGGTCCTGTATTGTGAAAAAATTTGGACTCCTTTTCACAAGTACCCACATCCTCACTTTGAAAAATTTCATGTCTAACACATGGGTCTCATGCCTGTATTAGATACTCCTACTTGTGTTTGGGTAGCATTGTTATCATTATCACCTTATTACAATTATTGAATGGTCAGCATCTTGGTCAAAGTTTAATGGTTACCCCATTTGTTATGAAGTTCTTATATTCTATCGTTATGGTGTGTTTTATACATCATATGATGCCTAGCCCTAGGCGATCATACTAGATATGCTCATTCTCTTTAATGCAGAGGTTCGAATTTGACAACTTAAACTAATCTAAACAGATTATATCTTTTATGCTACCCCTTCCCATTTGATACTAAAGAAGACAATTAGTTGCAGATAAGAAGGTTGAAGAAACACGTGAGATTGGCTCTTCAAATGGTACCTCAAATGGCCTAGCTGAAGAGGTCATAAGTGGTATTGTTCAGGATGTGAACTCTGCAAGTGAGAAAACCCATTATCATGGAGGGTAAGGTCAGTCTTATCTTTGATGTATGAATTGTTGAGTTCAATTTTTTCTTTTATTTTCTGCCAGTGGTATAATAGGTACTTGCATATTTTAGGATGGATGGATTATGCTTTATATATATATATATCCACGCTATTATATCACTTAGTTCAACTTGCGTGAGGTTAGAAATATTACTTAAGGACCATCATAAATTTATTTCTCTTGATATGACTATTCATATTATTTCAAATAAATAATAATGGAAAGCTTGCTTTGGTTGTTTCTTGAAAAACTGTTCAACTGATGTAAATGAAACTTGAGGTGGAAAATTCAGACCTCTACATGCTGATCTGCAAACCAGCTGGCCTTTACTGGATTGCCCCTTGCAAACAAGTCATGGGATCAAGGAAGAACTATTTGTTTGCAATGTTGATGAGATATTGTTGACTGAGTCAAGAGAGGAATAATCAACTGGTCAGGAATAATCATCATGATGGGAAAATAAGACCACTTGTGTTTTGCCTGTAACTTGATAGCGGGTTCTTGACTGTTGATATGGAAATCTTACATTCTGGTTTCTAGAACTGAAACGGGTTCTTGATTTTTACATTGTATTTATAAGTGCACAACAAATGAATATGTACTTTTATATATTTCCTTGTATTCTAAAACTTATTTGTTATCAACTGCGTTACTTTTTTCTTTTGTTCCTAAATTTCAGTTAACACTGAGAAGGTTAACTATTATAGGGTAACTTAAACACTGGGCTTGTGTTACTCAACTTAAGCCTTTATGTTTTACAGTGGATCCATTGAGTGACCTACGCTAGTAGTTACAGATTAGGTGATCTCTTTATTACTTATTCCTTGACAACTTACACTAAGATCATGCATGAACAGTCATTAGGTTGACAGCCCTTTCAGTACAAAGATATTTAGTGCTTAAGCTTTATAAATGGTTTTAAACATTCCAGTATATCCTTTCTGATTCTGGAGTGTATCTGGGTTGAATTGATTTGGAGTAGTGGATCAGGTAAATTCTGTGTGGTCGGTATCACTTCTGAGTCGTGGATCTGAAGCAAGCTAATAAGGGTTAGCTCAAAGTTATTAATTCCAAGTGGTTGGGGTAATGAGTTACATATCCTGCTTCTGTTGATTTTATGCATGAGATAATGGTTTTATGCTTATGTTGTTCCTTTATATATGAGATTTTCATTCCCTACTGCTCTGTCCAACTTACCTCCATTTTTTTTTTCTTTTTCGTACTGATAGTGCAACCTCTAAAGCTTTTCCTAGACGTTTTAGTGATTCTAATGTGAGAAACCACTTGCAGGTTGCAAGGTTCTCGCAGTCAGATCCTAAGATATGGAAGTTTGGGCATTGCAATTACTTGTTTACTATTTACTGCATCCAACTGGAAGGTAAAAACACCTGGGTGAAATTCATATTGGCACTCCTAATTTTCTAAACCATCAGGATTTATCTCCTTTAGGTTAAATATACAAAGGCATCCATAACTCACTCAATCACCCTCAACAAAGTCCAAAGAGATGTCCAACTAAGTTTTCCCTAGAATTGGTACGATATGATACTCCTGTATAGTTTTTCAGTGTCGACGATTGGCGTACCTAAAATTAGCTTATGTACCACCAAGTATTTACTATATCCAAATGGAAGTTAAAAATACTTGGGTGAAATTCAAGTGGCACGCCTATTGTTATAAATCATCAAGAGTGATCTCATTTTTGGTTAAATATCACATCGAAGAGATCAACACACTCAATAGCCTTTCAACAAAGTTATCCAACTAAAATTTAACTAACTGATATATTAGGAGATATTCAGGTCCCTTCCAGGTGACTCAACGACTTATGGGAATGATCCCGAACGACCCCTCACTCTAGTACACGTTATCAGAACATACCCCTTCTTTGTACATGCTATGGGAACATCTTTGACCTGGAACATCTCCTCACTCTAGTACACACTATGGGAACATCCCCTCTCCAATACATGCTATGGGAACTTCCTCGACCAGGAACATTATCTCACTACAACCCGACTGAGAACATCCACTCACTCTAGTACATGCTATGAAAACATCCTCGACCAGGAACATCCCCTCACTCCAGTACACATTATGGGAACATCTCTGACAGGAATACTCCCTTAGTCTAGTACATGCTATGGGAACATCTCTGACTAGGAATATCTCCTCACTTCAGTAGCATGGGAACATCCCGATCGGGAATATCCCCTTACTCTAGTACACACTATGGGAGCATCCCCTCTCTAACACATGCTATGGGAACTTCCTCTACTAGGAACATTATCTTACTCCAGTACACACTATGAGAACATCCCAACTGAGAACATCCTCTCGCTCTAGTATATGCTATGAAAACATCCTCGACCAGGAACATTCCCCCACTCCAATACACACTCTGGGAACATCTCTAACCGGGAATATACCCTTACTCTAGTACATGGTATGGGAACATCCCGATCTGGAACAATCCTATAGAGCTTGGCACTTCTAAAATAGGCAACTTTGATCATTCCTGATAGTTAGGCAGACATAGTGGTGATTGTCAATAACTGCCACTGGATCGTTGTTAGGGTGTCATCTCTAATACCATGCATAGCTTCGCCGAATAGGTCGACCGTAGGTTGAGGCGGCATACTACATGGATGGCGCCGCACTCCCTAGTATAAAAAGGTTAGTGAAGGCGAAACTCGAGTACACTGGCCATCATTGGTGCCTGCTAATCCATGTTGATTTGCAAGCCATGTGGAAGCCCAAATGGGAAGAAGGCGCTTTGCCGATCAGAACCTATCCATATTACAACAACATCATCATTTACGCCATCTATGGTAACACTAAGTTAATGCGAAGAAGGATGGCGTGCATATGGAGGACTTCGACGGATCAACACCATCAGGCTTTTGAGGAACAAGGACTATTGCCTATTGGAATAGTGTTGGAAATGGCGATCGATCTTGTATCACCGGGGCAATTCACGTAGTTGATCACTACTACTGTTAAGGAGGTGATATGATAATATTGTGTGTTTGTTATGGTCCCGAGTGCAGGATCGAGTCACAGGTCGAGATCGGATCCGGATTTGGTCATGCAACCTGTAGGGGGAAGACTCGTCCTAGATATAGTCAAATTACTCAATTTTTCTTCCTCTTTTTATTAATAATAATACTCCTTATATAAGAGTCAAACATGACATGATTCAGAGAGACCAACCCATAAAAGAAATAAGGAATCAAAAATAAATTAGACCATTATTTGTTTCTACTAATTAAGCAATAGCTAATTTATTTCTACTATAGCAGTAGCTGATTAGGCAGTAGCTAATTTGTTTTATTTGCTTCCGACTATAGTGGCGTCCAACAAAAGCGTCCACCTCAACGTCCACATTAGTGTTCCCCACGATGGAGGAGGAGGTAGAAGCACCGATAGCAGAGGCCTCGATCTTGGAGCCATTGTGCAAAGTTTCTGAGGGATAGTGACACCCTCTCATTCTCGAGGGATAGTCCCACAACCTGCGTCGGTTCTAACCGGTAGAATGCTTACTCCCTTCCACCCGGGTTGCCTTGAGACTTGCACATTAACATTGATTAACGGGTGCTGATGATATTCGACATGATCTCTCCAACGATTAAGTTAGTGCTGGACTAAAAAAAATGAAAAGAAAGTGAGAATGCTCATGCACGAGAGAGGAGAGAGCGTACCAATTCCAGCTTCACCTACCTTTTGATACTCGGGGGTGCTGCTCTCCACATGGGATGCCACCTCAACCCTCAGCCAATAGAGTTGTGTAGGGTAGCAGATGCGACAGTGTCAACATTGTACTCTTGCTATCGTCTGGTCACCTGTCACAAGCCTTGTCCACTTCCCTCTGGCCTTGTAGAGGTGGTTGTGGGTAGCAATTGTCAGCCGTAGTTGTCACGAACAGTCGTAGGTCTAGATCGGAGGGATCTAGCTCGACGGGGATGTTTCCGGAGTGTGATCTGCTTAGGGGATGTTCTCGGTTGGGGATGTTCCCAAAGTGTCATATGCTAGGGGATGTTCCCGGTTGGGGATGATCCTAAAGTGAGTCCACTGCTACAGAGGTGTTCTCGGCCGGGATGTTCCCAAAGTGTGATATACTATGGGGATGTTCTCGGTTGGGGATATTCCCCAAGCGAGTGCACTATTAAGGGGAGTTCTCAGGGTTGTTCCTAAAGTGTGATCTGCTACGGGGATATTCCTAAAGTTATTGTGGGGATGTTCTGGTCGTGGTATTTCCAAATTGTGATTTGGTACGGAATGTTTCTGGTCGGGATCTTCCCAAAGTGAGTGCACTGGATGTTCCCTTCGTGGATGTTCTGAAAGTGAGATCTGCTAGTGACCTGACTTGGGCGGGTTCCCTAGGTATATCAGCCAATATTCCAATATGTTTCATTATGGTTCTTATCTAGTTTGGGTGCGGGTCATATATTGAAAATTTGCATATTGTCACTGCTCTCTGATGATGGGGGGTTGACTTTCTTAATTTTATCAGGGGGCTTAACTTTCTTCTGGTTCTGAGTATTTTGAATCAAGCCAAGTGAAATGTAGACTATATTGATATTAATGTATCATTACTGAATTTCTGCAAGTTTAATTAAATTGACTTGTTTTCTTTTCCTATTTTTCAACCATCTCCAGGCAATGCAATATGCATCTCTGAAAGGTTTGGTGAACTTGTTTATTGGAGTAGATCAATCAATTTTTGGGAATAACAATGGTATGGTTGTACATTGCAATAGTGTCTCTTTTCCAACAATTATGTTTGCATAGCTGGTTTAACTATGCATGTTTTTGGTCATCTATTTTATATTTCCTTTGATTTTAAATTATGTATTTGAGTAGTTGCTAAAGAAGTTTGATTAGTGACGAACTAGTTCCCTGAATTTTGATCTTAAATGATTGTAGAAATATAGTGCTAACCATCCATATTAGGTTGAAATTCTGAACACAGTCACCTTTAATAACATTCTATTAATAGGTTATTTGTTACAAATATACTCTCATGTTTAACACTATTTGGAAGAATTGATGTAAAGAAACCTGTGTTGATCGATGATTACAAACTTAATTCCTTGTTTACTAATAGACCAACTAATTAAACTCATGTTCCAGAGCCATGGAATCTTGGTAATTCATCTTCAATTCTTTTAGCAAATGTTGTGTTGGCCAAAATCGGAAGTAAATGCCTTGATTTCATATTCATTTCTGCACTTGAGAAACCGCATTTGTTGATTTCTCAAATTGGCTATGCACCAAATGATAATTTGAGGCTATTCATTTATAACTTATTGGCCAACATTGGTATTTCCAAGTTTCAATATTTCACAGGTCAACACGTTGAAGCTTCTCTCTTTTGCTGAGCTTAAACTTTTTACCATTTGCACGACACTCACAGAGTCTTTAACCTTTTTTCTGTCAATTTAATCATTCTTTTCCATTTGATTGATCAAATTGTGGATGACCAATTATTATTTCAGTTTCTTCACTGGTTTTAATCTTTATTTCATAAGATTTTATTAGTCCAGCTATTTCTTTGAGACATATTTTTGTGTTACTGAAAACTATCATTATTTCTCAGTTATATTTCTTCACTGTACTTCTTGGTTAGTTGGTTCTTATATAGAGTGATCTAACTTTTATGTATTTTTATATATCTATATCAATATATGCTATACGGTACCAAAGTTGTATCATTTTGGTCCTAAATTGAAAATGTGGCACGTCACTACTTGAGATTTTAATGTTTCAAGGTTTGGTGAGTGGGAAAATGCAAATCTTTCCCTTGCAGATTATTACCATGAATTGTTAGTTTTATGTGGTGAGTTTGGGCTAAAGAAAGAGCTTTATAAGCTTAGATGAATGAACTACTTTTAATTTGCTTTGAAACATTTTGGGAAAGTTGGCCTCACAGATTAATTAGGTAGGCCTTTCATTTAGGTCATTGTCACTTCTTTCAGCTGTTTCTAAAATATGTAGTTTGCACATGAATCTATATGAAATGTGTCGAGTGACATTTGATTGCAATATAGTCACACATTCTTAGCCTCTTTGTTTGTTAGATGAGTCCCATATGTCGCGTGTGATTTTCTGTATACCATTATTTAGCTATGTGCTTCTTACAGGTAATTCACGATCATTGAGAATACAACAGATTAAAAACTACTTGTCTGATATGGAAATTAGGTATGTGATCTTCATTCTTTGATCATTTCCTAGTTTTGGTCTTGGTTTTTCTGCTAAAATTGTTGTCCGACTATGTCTTCCTTTTGTAAGGGGATCTGCCTTAGACATGCCTGAGTTCCCATCTAACCTTGAATGGTTGAACACGGCTCCACTTCAGTTTCGTGGGGTAGTTCTTTATTTTGTGTTCTCAGTTTGTGCCAGTTCTTGATGTGCTTGTATATCTTTAAAAAGAAGATTCACTATTGGAACTGTTTAATGGATTTGTAATCAGGCTTGTTTCTGTATAATCTGATAATATTAGATATGGTTGCTAGAATGATAGTCTTGATGCTAGGTGGAAATGTTTGTAATATCATTTTCTTAATACTGCGACACAAAATAAAAATGAGAGAGAAAAGTAGAGAAGAGCAGAGAAATGTGCAAAAGAGAGGAATGATGAAGATTGAAGAGAGAGGGAGATTGAAGTGAGATATAATAATTGTATGCATATTTCTACAAGTAATGTCTTATTTATGTACTCAAGCCATCCTGGATCCTAGCAACTTAGGTAACTCCATTTAATTCCAACAAGTTATTACATGTTTCAAGGGAACTGTTTTCAAGAAGTGGAAACCCAATTCAAACACCCGATAATGACTTTATGCACGTCAAGCAAATGCTTGCTAGTCTTTTTTACATGCACCTTCTGCATATGCTTCTAAGTTCTACTGTCTTTAGTCAGATCTCCAGAGACATTACTAGTGAAGCACTCATCTCAACAAGAGATATTGACCAGGTGTCAAGATAAAAAGTGGATGGTTGAAATGGAGAGGGGCTTCTATATTCTTGTGTGATTGTCTAACTCTAATAGTACTGAAGATAGCTTAGGATAATGACTAAAAATTGTTCTGCATTTCTGTTATATGTAGTAACAAGTCGTACAGTAAATTCCGTGATTAAGATTGTAGTTGCTAAAAACTAAGGTCTAGTTTGATCTCTTTTATAATGCCATCTAGCATGGTTTGAAATCCTTGTACCGTCTGGTGAAATGATCAAAACATATCATTTCTGTAAAAATAATCGAAATTCGATATCACTCGGTACTAAGGTCCAAAATCTCAAGTTGTGCCGTAGTTTTAGTCTTTGACCGGAAAGATCGTTCCAAGATCTTGCTGATACTCCAATACATGGTGTCGGTGATAGATTGGAGGTTAAAGAAGGAAGGAGATAAAGCAAAGGAATGAGAATGATATGTATCAATTGATTCACCCAATATGGTATAAGATTTAAAATCACACTCCAGTACTCCACACTGGCAATATCTCCTTCCTATGCTTCAATTTCCGTCCATTATCGGCAACATACGTCGAAACATTCTGGTCAAAGATCTAAACATCGGCACGGCTCGAGGATTTGAACCTTGCCATCTCGAGCCATAATAGGCTAAAGGAATACTTCTAATGCTCCAGTTAGAGAAACATAACTTATTGTTTTTACAACCTCTTTCCAGTAAGTAGACTTTTTTCGACCTTTTGTGTGACATTTCTTGCTATTATTTATAGTTGGTAAATGTGGATACATCCGTGGACTACTAAGTTTCACTTCTATGTACAATTCCATTTTCCAGATTTTCTAGACAAATTCTCAAGTTCTCAAGAAATCTGCTATTATCTGTATAAACATTATGTTGCACTGTTCAGAACCTGAAGGGAAGAGTGGTTCTCCTGGATTTTTGGACATATTGTTGCATTAATTGCATGCATGTTCTTCCAGATTTGGAGTTTCTTGAAAAGAAATATGCTGACAAGCCTGTAAGTTCATGCAATCTATCAAGTACTATTATTATTTAGTTGTCTATTTTAAATTTCTGATTTTACTTCCTATCATTTTGTTGTTCTTCTGCATGGTTTAAAAAATATGTTCCATGCTGATTATTAGCATGCCCACCACTGTGATTCTTTACCCTTCCTGATTATTTGTTACCTTCTTTGGCAATTGAACAAATTGATCAGATTATAAGAAACTTCTTCAGGCATCAAATGAACAATTATCCATCGCCTATTCACTTTCTTTCTTCACAGGATTGTATTTATAAACTTGTTAAGTCAGGTCTTGCATTCTAAATTTGGCTTTGCATAACTGGCTAAACTAGTGCAAGTATTGATGGGTTTGGGTTCTACACACATGGGTTTTGTGGTATATGATATATATTTCAGTAGCATTTTTTGGTCCATGGTGTAACCAAATAGTACATGACGTACATGGCAAGGGATTTCTGAGGTCATAAATTGTTGTGCTTCTAGCTGCTTTATTCAGTTTCCCACTCTAGCATGGGTTGACACTGGGTGCACACCTTTATGACTCTATTCCCTAGGATTTCTGAGGTCCTAAATTTCAAGGGATATATGGGTCATATGTGGCAAGGGATTTCTGATGTCATATGTTTTCTGCTTCTAGCTTTATTCAGTGTGTCTGTTAGTCAAACAGCGTCTGATTCTGGCATGGCTGATGGCACAGAGTGTACACCTTGAAGGCTCTATTCCTTGAGTTCTATGAGTAGTGCCTTTCTAGAGACATTGATCAAGGATCTCCCATTTCAAAATATTGCTCTTGGTCACTCCTTTAGATGTCTGGTGAATTTCCATAACCTTTTAAAGGTCTTTTTTATTGTTGCTGACATATTGAATGGTGAATATAGGCACAAGTCCTCTCCTGTTGGAGTTGGAATTCTTCTTAAAGCTCCTCGGTGGGATTGGCTTACCATTTGTCAAATTGGTTGGTGGGATTGCGGGTTTGATACTTGGACTGTTATTTGGAATTCTTTTCATCAAATGAATTCTAAAAATGTGGACTATGGTCCGTGATAAGCTAAACATTGTAGTTAGGCTAACCATCTTGTCATCGACCATCCGCAAGGGTGGTCGATGACAAAAAAATGTCATCTTGTTTGGCCCCTTCTAACCTAACCATCTGCCTGCCACCGGGGGGCCGCTCCCCCTATTACTTGCCTCTACTTTTGTGGCTTTCTAGTTCATGTTTCTAGTGGATATATGCAGATGGGTGAATATATTTGTTGTCCCTTCCTCTTTTAGAAAAAACGAATCTTCATCTGAAGGTAGTTTTGTTTTCTATGTACAGTTTACAGTTGTTGGGGTACACTCTGCAAAGTTCGATAATGAGAAAGATCTTGAAGCAATTAGAAGTGCAGTCTTGCGCTACAACATTTCACATCCAGTAAGCTGACCACTATTCAAGTTAGAGAAGTAGTATTATACGAGAAACTTTATGCCTCTCTTCTTCCTAAATATCCTATTGTACTAATTCCATATTTTGTAAGTTTTGTTAACCATTTTCTGAATGGCATAATATAAAATATGTTAATACTGTACAAGTTAAGTGTAACCAGAGTGAGACTTTGAAATTTAAATTATGTTGTTGGAATAAAGAGTTAAGCACGGGGAATCACGTTATTATGGTAAGATCATTCATATATAGATATAACAATGGTTTTCTATTTCATATATCATTTATAGTCAAAATTTACAAATCTAGCAAGGGACTGGTAGTTGGATTTAGTGTTCCAAAACTCACTCTGTGCTAATTGGCAAGTGCAAAATTTGTCATTCCACCCATGACAGAATTCCTCAAGTCTCACAGTGAATTATCTCAAAACACAGATTAGTGGTCTGTGGACTAGTGCTAGGTTGATAAGTGACTTTGATAAAGTAAACAAATATATAATCAGATTATCCTAGCACGTGTTCCCACTTTCCAGTCATTTTCTTGAGTTTGTTTTATAAAAATAACGATACTAAAAATTGCCATGGTTTAAAATCTGTAGCAGAATAAAATTCTGTTAACAAGAAATAACAACTAGCCTCATAAGTTTCATAAGTCCTATGCTCACTCAAAGTTTTCTCAAGAAATTGCTGCTTTTGAGGGGTTTTCAGTTTTGTAGCTAAGCTTGATATCCATAATTTTCCACTAAGTTTTGCTTCGTTTCTATTCTTAAAGTGTTGGAGTGACCCTAATAATGAAGCTTGACCTTAACCACATCTTGGATCCTTGTTCACCTATATCCTAAGTCAGCGAAGTATCTACACCTGGGGATTACACCACCTACATTTTTAATTAAATTGAGTAAACAAAAATATTAACACGACCTTAAGTTGGCTCATGGCATGGTTACTCATTTTTATACAGAACTGAACCCAAAATTGATGTACTTAAAGCTAAGTAGACTGATACCGAAAGAAACCTGGCCATTCTGTTAGAGGATAGCAAATGGTAAAACATAAATATCAACCTGACCTTGAGTTAGCTATTGACATGGCCACTGATTTGTGCAATCAAAGTTCAACTCAAAACCGCTGTGCCTTAGCTAAGTATTAGACACATACCTAAAGAAACCTGACCATTGCTGATAGAGGATAGCATTTGTATTTGGGGATTCAGACTGAATATTATTAACATCCATAGCTATATACATTGTGATATGCTTGATATTGATTTGACTGGATGACAGAATAAATTGTCACTGAACTAATTTTTTTTCATTTTGTCTTGACTGTTTTCCCTATTATGGCATAAATTGATTCTAAACTACTGCCTAAATTACATGTCATTGTTGTAAACTTATTTGATTTGGTTCCCCATTGTCCCTACCTGAATTCATGCTTTTTTTAAGGTTGTTAATGATGGCAATATGTACTTATGGAGAGAATTAGGAGTTAACTCTTGGCCAACATTTGTTGTTGTTAGCCCTACTGGGAAAGTTCTATTGCAAATATCAGGAGAGGGTCATCGAGAGGTACTATACACATTCATTTAATGAACTATTTTCTTCATCTTTTCCTACAGGTAGGAGGATCAACATGCTACTATTTTTCTATTATCTCTCTTCATTTAGTTATTGGTTTTTGAATTATTTATATGATGCTAAAACTCAGATTCCTTCTGCAGTTGTATACTTGTATCTGTTTATGATCATGTTGATTATTAGAATAAAACGTTCTTTGGTTGATGTCATAGAAACAAGGTTTTATTGGAAAACCAATATCTGTGGTACAGTAGATATAGTAGAATAATCAAGACTTAGATTCTGATTATAAGAATATTTTTCATGTTTGTATTACTAGAACATGGAGGTATTTATTTCGTTGGGCCTCGAGATGTAGTTAACATGGCTTTACTTGTTATTTGGAACACGAAAAATTTATTGGCCATTTGACCTATTAAGTTGATTGGAAATTGACAATAAATAGTTCAAATTCTTACAGATCAAAATGTCCAAAAATGAGGAAATCGACATACTTAAAATTGTAGCATGGAATATTAATGAAATCATAAGAGGAATGTATGGAGCTAATGGGCATGCTAGGGAAGAAATGAGTTTTTGGTAAATCGGGCTGGTTCTTTTTTTACATAAAATTAGGGTAAACAATTAATGATACTAGGAAGTTGTTGCACCAACTAGCAAAGTGAATAATATATAGATTAGTTGTTTCAAGGAGAGGCAAAACAAAACCTGATAGTATGTAAAGGTCCCATTGACTCAAATGTTCAAATATTTGACCGAGTTGTTGGCACTCGAGTGACAACAATTCTATTTACAATATCCAAAATAGTATGTACTGATATTGCTTAACTCCGACCAGAAATCTTATTTCTGTAGGACATGGTAAATGTTGATTGCAACATGTACAAACCATTTCAGACCCTGTTTAATGATTCACCCTTCACCACCAATACTCATCATTTTGTTAGTTCTTTAAGTTTGGAGCATTTCAAAGAAGTGGTGCTAATAAATCTACCCTTTTCCTTTCACCCTTCAGGATCTTGATAATTTCATCGGTGCCGCTCTGCAATTTTATGGAGAAAAGAAATTATTGGAGAACACTGTTATTCCCTTATCTTTAGAAAAGGATAATGATCCTCGGTTATTGTCCTCACCTTTAAAATTCCCAGGGAAACTGGAAATTGATGAACTGAACAATAGGCTCTTTATTTCAGACAGCAACCACAACAGAATTGTGAGTGCTCTAGATTTTATTTCATATTTACCTAAATATTATTTTGATTTGGCCAAAAATATTCATCTTTTGAGGAGTCGTATTCAATATTGTAGGAGTATAGTTATGTCATAACTATTGAGAAAGCTAATCTAATCATTTTCCTTTACGAAACTATGTTTGTCTCAACTCCTAGCATCCTTATCTTCCAATTTTCCTAGATTAGGTGGTCACTGATCTAGATGGAAACTTTATCGTTCAAGTTGGAGCTACAGGAGAGGATGGACTAAATGATGGAAATTTTGACAGTGCCACTTTCAATCGTCCTCAGGTTAGAAGCATCCCTGCTAATCCATGCAATCTTTTGGCACTTGCACTCTCAGATGGTCTTATAATTAGATTTTTTGCACTTGCACCAACTTTCAATCTTGATTTCACCATATGCAAAGTCTCCACTAACTCATCTTTATCCAATACATATTATGGGCACGTGCATCTATATATTAATGTCCCAAACCCCATCCAACTGTTAAAAGTGGTGTTAACGTTCCTAGGTGAACTTCCCATCAGTTTTAAAAATTTTATTTTTTCTGTGTTTTGAAAATATTTTTTCAAAAACCCTTATTTTGAAAACACCAACGATTAAGTGGTTCAAAAAGGTAAAAATTTGGACCATCTTATCCTGTTTTCAAATAAATTCAAGCTTTAACCAACAGTTTGAAAGAATCCAACTGTACAACTAATGTATTGACTGTTCAGATTGTTTGGCTTTTGATTGTTTTTATTTAGCTTTCAGGGTCTTGCATACAACCCGAAGAAAAATCTTTTATACGTCGCTGACACAGAAAATCACGCTTTGAGGTAGTTCTGAAATTCACTAAATGATGTTATATCTAATTTACCTAGTAATTTAATTGATACTTCTGAAACATTGGCTTTATGGCAAATATGTTTATGAATGTGAGATTGGTTACAAGAATCTGAGTGATCAGTAGTCCTCCAAATTTGTTCTAAAAAAAAACCTTTAGTTGGTTACTAGGTTTGAATGTTGAGGGAAAATTTTGTTTATGCTCTTTCTTTATTTACAAAGATTGTCATAGTTTTGACATGCATCCACTTTTCAGGGTCATTGATTTTGTTAATGACACCGTAAGAACCCTTGCTGGTAATGGAACCAAAGGTTCTGACCGTGATGGAGGAGAACGGGGAACTAATCAGGTATTGCATTGGAACATTGTTTTCTATTTTTGCACACTGTTTACAAAATACCAGGTTCATGTTATCTTGTTTGATTGATTAGATTTTACTTTGATCACTTCATTTAGGTGCTAAATTCTCCATGGGATCTCTGCTATGAGCCCTCCAGTGAAATAGTTTATATTGCAATGGCTGGGCAGCACCAGATATGGGAGTACAATTCATCAAATGGAGTTACCAAAGCATTTAGTGGTGATGGCTATGAAAGAAATTTGAATGGTTCAAGGTATTTCTTGTTATCATGGTTTGAAATTTCGTATGCTACTGGAACTCTCATATGGTACTGTATTTCCATCATTTATAGAATAAACCAAATTGATTTGGAAAATTTATTTCTTCACCTCTTATTTTTCTCTCAGTAATTCTTTCCATAAGTTTACTGATGTGGCTCATCAATTTAATTCCTTTTAGAATAACAGTGTTATGTCCTCTTTATAATAACAAATTGATACTGAAGCTGGGAAAAATAATGTGTTGTAAACCTTTAGAACAACATTATACCACTGTTTATTTTAATAAATTGATACTAATGTTAGGGGCAATAACTAGCTATACTTCAATATTATTTTCCTTTTCTCATTTGACAGCTCCAAAAGCACTTCCTTTGCACAACCTTCTGGAATAACATTGGCTCCAGGTAAGATGGCCACTTATTATAAGCTTGAAATATTTTGTTATTCTAGCTGTCTACTTAGTCAATTACTTGTAATGTAGATTTACAGGAGGTATATGTAGCTGATAGTGAGAGTAGCTCCATTAGAGCTGTTGATCTCAAGACAGGAGGATCAAGGTTGCTTGCAGGGGGTGATCCACTATTTCCAGATAATTTATTTAGGGTAATCAGCAATCTTAAATCAAGTACGAAAATAATTGGTTCCAGGATGGTGCTAATTAGCAATTTGATGTCAAACAGTTTGGCGACCATGATGGAGTAGGTTCAGATGTGCTTCTCCAACATCCCTTAGGAGTATTTTGTGGAAGAGACTGTCAGATATACATAGCAGACTCTTATAATCACAAGGTATTTTCATTATCAAGAATCCAATTTTGAATTATTTTTAAGCTACTTTAAATTTGGATGAATTAAGAGTTCTTGATCTTGATAATTTGAATAAGTGAGCATCCTCGCCTAGAAAAATCTGAATTATGCAAATAATTTTTTCTACTTAAGTCAACTATTGTGCTAATGCTAGGTTGTTTTCCGGAAGGAACACGTTGTGTAATGTCTCGGCAAAGACTATTACATCTTTAGAACTTGGGTGTATTGCTAAATTTGTAAGAGTTCGTATTGCAGGGTTCGACTCTAACGTATCAGTAAGGACCACTACATCTCTATATGAACTTGGGTATAGTGTTAAATAGGAAAAAGTTCTCACACTATAGGTTGGATAGGAATAAATATAAATAGGAAAACTAATAGTGTAAGATTTGGAACATGGAACGTAGGAACCCTCACTGGTAAATCAATGGAGGTAGTAGATACGATGATTAAGAGAAGAATTAATATTTTGTGTGTACAAGAAACAAAATGGGTAGATGAGAGGTCAAAGATGATAGAGAACTCGGGTTTTAAATTATGGTATATAGGAAAAGAGTAAAACAAAAAATGGAGTGGGTATTATTATAGATAGTTCGTTAAAGGATGAAGTTGTAGGAATAGTTAGAAAATGTGATCGAATTATATCTCTTAAGATAATAGCGACGAAAGAAATTATGAACATAATTAGCATATATGCACTGCAAGTAGTATTAGATGAAACTACCAAATCAAGGTTTTGGGACGACTTAGATAAAGTATTACAAAATATTCCACCAAATGAAATGATTTTAATAGGAGGTGATCTAATTGAACATGTCGAAGTGAAAAATGAGGAATATGAGAAGGTACATAGGTGTTATAGGTTTGGAATGAGAAATAAAGAAGGGAAAATTATATTAGATTTTGTGATAGCATATGACCTTATGGTTAGGAAGTAGTGAATATGAGAGGGTACAATAGCTAAGAAAGAAATAGAAAATAGTGAATGAAGCAAAAAATTAAAAATTTTGAACGATTATATCAAAACTTGGATACACAAGAAGGGGAAAGAGACATTTATAGAATAGCTAAAGTGAGAGAAATAAAAATAAAAGATCTTATCCAAATAAAATGTATTAAAGATGAATGTAATAGGGTACTAGTAAACGATGGAGAAATAAAAGAGTGGTGGAAAAAGTATTTTCATCAACTTTTTAATGAAGGTTTAGGTGACCAACTTGACTTAGGTAATTTAAGTAGGTCAAATGAGTACAGAAATTTAAATTTTTATCGTGGAATTCAAATTTCAGAAGTAGAACAAGTTTTAAATGGGATGCACAATAAAAAAGCCGTTGGACCAGATAATATTTTAATAGAGGTACGAAAGTGCACAGGGAAACATGGTATTGAATGGTTTACAAAATTATTTAACATGATACTGAAAATAAAAAAAAATATTTGATCAATGAAGGATAAGTACTTTAGTTCTCTTATATAAGAACAAGGGAGATGTACAAAATTGTACAAACTATAGGGATATTAAACTAATGAGTCATACTATGAAACTTTGGGAAAAAGTAATAGAAAAAAGATTAAGAAAGGAGCCCACGGTAACTGAAAATCACTTACTACACAGGCAAAGAATATTAAAATGGGATCTATGAGTAGCACCCACTTACTGGCTAGTGTTCCTTTTGGGGTGAATAACCATGTAGTTTCAGGCTTGGGTTACGACAAAAGCTGTCGTTGTACAAAATTAGTAATTATTGTTATTTTTTGGAGATTTTGAGAATCCGAAAATGCTTCTATTCCATTAACAGATCAAGAAATTGGATCCGACTACCAGAAAGGTCACAACATTAGCTGGTACTGGAAAGGCTGGGTTTAAGGATGGCCCACCTCAATTGGCTCAAGTATGGTATCTTTGTGCTTTAATTTAATCAGACTTATATAACAGTGTTAAATGTTTCTGTTAAATTAAGATGTTAAAAACCATTTGATGTTTTGGCAATAAACTAGTAGTCAGATAAGAAGACAGATTCTAAAACCTGCTTGATTGATCTCACAGCTTATTTATAGAAAGCAGTTTTCATATTTCTATAACAAAAGCCAGAATAATTTTGATTATTTTTAGCTGAGTAAAGTTGACTTAGAAATGCCATTTCAAGATTGATCTGTATAGATCTGGGACTCTCTATACCCTTCACTATTTGCTTCCATTTTTTTTGGATTATCAACACTTCAATGTTTCTTGACCACCAATACTATTTTTGATTATTGATAAGTTATAAATAAATATACAAGAGCGGTGGAGAGGATTGTCAATGGAGGCCGATCAGTTTGGTGACAGCATTGTCAATGGAGCTGTGGCATAGAAAGTCAATAGCGGTGGAGAGCATGCTAACTATTAGGACCCTAGGTCCCACCTTAAAAATGAAGCAGAAAGATAGGGATGATCCCTTGCAGGATTTTGACTTCCAAATCCCTCAAGGATTTGATTTGTTGACCTAAAAGATGCCAATAACGTGATAATTTACAAGCATATATTGGGTGAATTGTCTATCCTACGTTCCACCTTAAGAATTAAGAGACAAAGATAGGGATGACAACTTCCGGGGGTTGAAGCTGTCACACTCCGAGGAGTTCCTGCTCGACAAAAATCTGGTAGCATCTCCCCTGTACCGGTGACAATATGCATCATGAATACATATCACTCCTCGGCCAACACGATCGGAATAAAAAATAAAGAAATATGCACAACCACGCAGTTTATAAGACCTACTTCACTACTGACAAAAGGAAAACATCGCAGATGTATAAAACCTACTCCACTACAAAAGGAAAACATCGCAGATGTATAAAACCTACTCCACTACAAAAAGAAAACATCGCAGAGAAAGAACCATGGGTAGGCTACCCAAAACTCGATATAGAAATAATCCACGAATACTAAACCAACACATCACAAGTCTGACATAGTTTATAGATAACATACTGGAACTAAAATCCAAAAGCAATAGAAACCAAAAGACCAAACTGACAAACATCCTGCGACATGGGGGGACTAGCAACCGAACTCTCCTGATAACATCAACCTGAAATAGAATATATCAACAGTGTGAGTTCAAAAGAACACAACGAATATCGGTAGATATGCAGAGTAAACTATACCTATCAGTAATAATCATGCAGTACAATAAGAGGATATACAACATTGAAATAAGGAAGTACTGTACTTACCAGAATTTCCTATCCTGACATAAGGGACGAACCGAACAAAAGAGTACAGGGCCGTCAGATTAAAAACACAATAAATCTTGTATGCATGTCAAGCATATGCAACCACCAAAATGCAGCAAACACACACAAATAAATGCGATCCAGGCAATATGCACATGATGTAAATGACATAGTCACCCCTGACACCAGTCAGCCACCGTCACGTAAATGGTGAGGTCAAGTGGGTAGGGCTGTGACAACTGTACACTCTGCCGTCACTGCTCCTACGTGACCGAGTGAACTCCACTGTCAGAGTACACCTATCCTCCTTACCCCATACTAAGTGGGGGGGGCATAGCTCTCATCTCCTAGTTGCAAAGTCAAGAGGAGGAATTCCTGCCTGCTCCCACGCTATGTCAACGCTACCCATAAACGGGCGGACAAGCGGAGCCGGACAAAGCAACTGCACACACCCTCCTGAAATACCACTAACCCATGAGTAACTGTGTGTGCAGATCATGTTACTGCGATGGACTCAACTACAAAGGAGTCGATGATCGCCAGCATGCAATCGTACAAGATGGTGCATGACACTGATGTATGTATCAATAAACGCCTCCGTATAAAATGCACAAAAATAGGTCTATATGAATGACCTAAACATCAAAAGTCTATGTATACAAACTAGGTATATCTAATAGTAGTTGGGTGCTCGGTATTGAATTGTATGTCACTACTCTAGGAACATAAGTACACATGCTAAGCAATCAAAAAGATATAGGACTAAATGAGTAAACGATAAAATGTCAAACAACATGTATCTAGTAGTGACATACCAAGGCAGATATGAACATGAAAATCACTGCTAGTT
>JBBPFQ010000092.1:41806-58174 GCA_037974815.1 Kaempferia elegans | reverse complement strand
AAAACCGTATTAGAATTCCGAACAGGTAGGGGTGTAAAATGATCAAGTCATTCGTGAATTATTTAGGTCTCAATTTAATAAAAAAATTCGCATGTGTTTGTTTTGATTAAGTTAATAAGTTGAGTTCAAGTTTGTTTTCGAGCCTGAAAATATTATCGAGTCGAGCTCATCTTTAATTGTATTTGGTTCGTGAGCTCACGAACGTTTTCGTTAAGAGGCTCACGAATATATTTCTTAAAAGATTCGTTTATCTCATTTTATATATATATATTCATCTGTTGCGGTGAATTTACTGCGATTTCATGTGACAGATATATGTAACGTTTTCTACCTCATCCTCCTCTCTCTCCTCACGTGAGAAAAATAAAAATTTTTTTTTCTAATCGAGGCTGAGCTATTTAATTTTACTATGAGTGGAGTAAGCTTAAAAATTAAAATTCAAATCGAACTCCAAACTTGAGGTAAAGAATAAATAATGAATCGAGTCCGAGTTCGAGTCCCTCGTTATCCGACTGGCTCGATTCGATTACACCCTTAGTTATGAAACAGGGTCTAATTCCAGGAAATCAACGCCGCAGTTCGAGTCCCGGGATTTCAGCTCCTCAGAATTGTTTGCCCTCCGAGAAATTTTCGAAGGGGAAGAAAAGGCGATCCATTGCTTCGACGACCTCCCCACCGAGCTCTCTTGGCTTCCTTTTTTTTAAACAAAATTTGATTTTTCGACAGCAAGAGTGGTTTGCATGTTGAAGGACAAGCTCAAGAATTGAATTTTTTTGTTGTTGTTGTTCATCCAGGTCAGTGACCATTTTCTTATTCAGATGTTTTCTTTGTTCTTTCTTCGTTTCGGAATTCGGATATCTACGGTTTATGACGTGTATTGGGGGTTGATTTTGTAATCTGATATCGCAGAAGGGTAAACCGGCTAGGGTTTTTGGCTGACATTGATGGCCCTGCCGTGGAGCTTGGCCATATACGTGATGCACGTGGTTTGGGCGGTTCTCAATGGCTGGGTGTCCACTTGTTTGATGATTGCCGACGAGATCGCACGCGGTCTCAGGTCCGGCGATATCGGTCCGCTGTCGGTTGGTTGACGGCGCCGAGGTTATCTCTCGTTCCTGTTTTGTTTGTGTGCGCGTGCTTATTACGCAAGTGCCTAATTCTTGTTGTTTGAATTGTCTATCGTTTCCTCGATTTACAACTCTTTACAAAAAAAGAAAGGAATCATTTTACTTGATGTTCGGGACAAAAGTTCATTTGTCAATATGAAATCGTCTGAAATGGAAAGTCTGATAAATTTTTGAATGAAACAATTGCCTCGGCCTTTGACTTTTCCTCAAGAGAATACTCTGTAAGCCTGCCTGCATCTTTCTTTTCTTGTTTGTACAATGTCTTAGTTAATGGTCGTGACGATGATACCTTCAGCGTGAATGTGGATAAACACAAAACCTCGGATTGTTCTTTTCCAAGAATAGCAATTTGTTTGATTTCCTTTTTGTAAAACAATTACTACAGCAGCAGCAATAAGCAATCATCATCATCTTTCATCCATAATGCTTCAAGCCTTAAACTTTCCTTGTAGCTATTCAAAAAAAGATTACCTTTTTTTGCATATAGTCATTTTACCCGTGATTTGTACTCACAAATTTGGTACAACCATAAGCTGTGATTTGTACAATTTCATAATGTCATCTCCTTCTCTTAATTCCAAAAATATTTTCTGTAAGCGTTTCCATCTCTACAGTCATAATAGAGAATCTTTATTATTCAAATGAGCCCATAATAAGTTAAAAAATGTTCTTGATGTTAGATGTGTGATATCAATTGTGGTGACTTGTCTGTCTGTTTTTTTTTAAAAAAAAACATGGTGCTGGATAGCAGGACCACGTTTGTGTGCTTTGTTAATTTCAAGTTTCAAAGAAAATTCACTATATGGATGTTTTTAATGGTTAAGATTACGCATTTCTTTATTATTTTGACTCATTACTGTCGTGGAAAATTTGGTTCTTTTTTACTCTTTAGGAAGGTATGTTCTAGTGATTATGTGTTCTTGCCATCAACCAACAAGGTACAAGGCAAATAGATTGTGAATGTAAAATGTGTATAAATGGCATGTATGTTTATCGTAATCAAATAGATATATATCCACATACGATATATAATCTGATAATTATATATTCATTGCACTATAATAGCTTGTACTTTCCATGTCGATCTTCTTTTCTGTTAAATGAGTAAACGGCAATACAATCTGCTATGTAATCATACAGATATTAGTCTATTACTGCAATTCGTGGTGCATTGTCTCATTATCAAGGATAGATTCCTATACTATGTTTTATGTATTCAGGTGAAAGATGAACGTTTAAAGATCTATCATCCACCAATACATGTTTATGTGATTTATACCAGTGATGCATGGTGACTACCTGATTCCTGATCTTCAGTACCATTAGTTTATATGTGCGTATGACTTAAGTATGCTAAGCTTCATATTATTTGAAATTAATTTACGGAAATGTGAAACACCTTTCATTGTCATATCTTTATTATCAGAAAAAGTGCATGTGTCCTAGGGAAATTGAACTACTGTACAGGAGGGAGGTGAGGTCACCAAGTCATCCGCGTATATACTGAGAAAGGTTTTTTAGAGCAGCTAATAGTACTCACCTTTAGCGTCACATTCTTCCTAATGATACATGTCATCAATTGCAATCTGTGGTAAGTTGTCTTTTCAATTATTTCAAATTGGAAAGGTAATGGAACTGTCTGGACCAACTCAATGCAGAATGGAAATAAACAATTTATCATCTCTGCAATATTTCCATAATTTTGTTTCTTGTCCGAATTCATAGGGTGGTTGCTTATGTTTCCAAATTATTGTTTTCACATCTCTTAACAACTTAGGCTTTTGAAACTCATCTTAATATGAAATATTTCATATCTATCCTCATGCTACCAACACAATTTTTTTGCTTTGGCTATTTGGCAAATGGCAATCACTAAATCTAGTTGGAGTCGAACAACCCTTCATCTTTTAAGCTACCTCTTTGCTCTTCTTTGAAGTTATGCAATATACCTTGTGGGTTGTAATATTTTCAGCAACTACTTTTAACAACTAAAGCCTCTCCACTATACCTTTGTCTATTGACATTTCCAATTCTTCCATGTTCAAAATAATTTTTCCCCAAATATCTTTTTGTAGCCAAAACTTGACGAAATAAGAATTCACAATTTGGTCATGGTAAAACAGGAAAATGGGGAGAGAAGGAAAAAAGTGGAAAGACAAGCTAGGAGAAGAATTATATAAAACTACGTAACAATCAGACTGCTAGGGTTTATATCAAATTTAGCTATCTAGATTGTTCATTGTTATTGCTGCTAAAAGAATGGGAATGCTATCTAAAACAAAAGGGCCAAGAGTTATCATGTCTTATAAGGAAATGGAAATTGCGGCTATAAAAGAAAATGTCATGAGATTCAAGATTAGATTCCATATATAGTTAGCTTTTCAATTGTTTATCTGAATTAGAATCAATTTTTCCTATCACTCTTCTACTGAGTTTCCAGAGAATGGATTTATTTAATGGATTAACAATTAGAGCCATTCATGAATAGTAAAAGTTGTTTCTAAATACAATGGATTTATTAAATGGATAAACTTGTTAGAAATATCCGTGAATAATCAAACTTTTATTTACCATGGGATTGTTGTGGGCTCAAGTTACAAAGGAGAATCACTATCAATACAAGAAGAATTTATCTATTTAAAATTATGGATTATTGGTCACAGAGAAAATGTTTTGACTTTGTAGCTTGATTTGGCCTATTGCCGATTCTGTTTTTATTTCATATCTAGGAGGTTGGTTTGTGGACAACTTTTATAACTCCATGGTCCTCAGATGAATTGGCAAGTGACTAGTAAGATCCAAAGCTAGAAATGTGAAATTTTGCTAGCAAAAACATAATGGAGGCACCGGTCAATATAAATTCAAACCAATTTTTTCTCATGCAATTTTTGTTTCAGATCTATAAGTACTTGAGAAATGTATCAAATCAGTTTTTCAAGGAATGGTTAAGATTAACTTCAACTTAAGGAATTCAAAGGGTTCAAATAAGAAATGATACTTTAAAATCTAAATCATACACCTGACTACAATGAAATATAGAATCAATTGTCATATATCCAATTTGAAGAAGAGGAAGAAGAAATGGTCTGATCCTCTTGATTCTTAAAGTGAGAGATCAATGACTCGGGATTACTAAGGTCCAAGTGGATATTTACCTTGGATAGTTACATAAGAACCAAAGATGGACAAATAAATAAATAATGCCACTACTACATAAACAAATAGTCCTATTTGGTAATCATATTCAAACCATCTTAATCTATCTCCCATTTTAGTTGATACCGGTCCAGTATGGTAAGACAATACAATATTTGTTTGTGTCTCACCGACATACTAGTTTATCATCAACTGTTCTGGTTAATTGTTAATATTTTTGCTCTATATTGATGATTCAATCATCAGAAATAAGCATAATTTGATGGTTTGTATGATTAATATTTGTATTCTTCATACAGTTATAAGTGCAGTGTTTATAAACTAGTGATGAGTTATTCTCATTTTGAATTTTTATAGATGCTAACTACTGTGTGGTGATCAGTCTTCTGTTATTGCTAACAAATACCTTCGAGAGAGCAGTATGGACTTCAAATATGGAAGCAAGTAAACAATTACTAGGTCGATTGCATATCCTTGCTATGCTGAGCAGTCATCTAACCTCCTGAGAAACCTTTGGCATGCTAGAATGTAATTACAAAGGCCTTGGGAATTAGTTCCCAGCATTACGTTTTAACTGCTCTGATTCTGATTGATTATCCTCAACTCTACTGGCATGCAGTGAAAAAAAGCTCACTCTCAAATGAAGCGACCATCAAATTCTAGTAGATTACTCATCTGCGTCAAGATCACTTCCCTCCAACTTTACCACATGTGCAAACATGAACAGGGCTTTGCTTCAGCCATGGTGAGGTTCCAAGTAGACTAAATCATTGCTATGTAGCATAAACCCTTTAGGTGCTTGTGGTGAAGATTGTACATAGATCAAACTTCGAAGTAGGTCTGGGCATTGTTCATGGAAGCTTGATTTTCATGCAACCTTGCAATCATATTAGGGATTGAAATAAATCTCTCATGGCATTGCTTGCCCATATTAGAATGACAGAGAGGTGTTTCCTCCTCTCCTCTTTTAATTGGATCTAAGGAGCCTTCAATTTTTAGATTTCTTGCTGAAACAAATTTGCAATTTCGATAATTGGTGTAATCTTTGCAGTCCATTGTTCTCAACACGTCTTGGCTATTGTTCACAATAATGTGCTACATTCATAAATGCACAGTAGAATTTCTTAGTTGAGGTTTACGCTGAAAAGATATTCTTTCCGTTCAGAAAGATAGCAACATCTTCAGAAAGATAGCAATTGATTGTGTGAATATTGATGGAACGCTAATTTTGGAGGTCATCAAGTTTGTTTAACACTGATGAGCAAGAACACTAACGAGTTTAAATCAAGAAGGGATCAGCGTTTCAGAACAATGATAAATAATAATAGCTAAAAAGACACTATATTACAACACAATTACTAAACAATGTACAATGATGCTACAACTATCAACTCCTGCACTTTACTTAAACTGTCACTCAAGAAAATAACGAAGAGTTCATGGCAAGAGCATGCACTGTACTCTCCAGTTTATTGACTGAGAGGGACACATTCAAGTTCAATCTCCAACTCACCACGTTCTACATTTTGAAGTCTCAAAGTAAGTTCCTGCTTTACTACACCATCGACAAGGGATATTATACTATCTTTTACCAAGGAATTGCCTTCCGATGCTAGCCATCTCCCGAGCTGCATAGATTCTGAGATGTTGGAGTTTTCGTATGCTTTGGCTGCTGCTACAAGTGGTTGGATGTCAATCTCGGCCTCCCCCATGCGGTCGTCAGTCGAGAAAGTGTCCTTGTCATATACTCGCTGCAATGAAAAAAAAAATGGTCAGATTATACTTTTGCATAATTGAATATGAAATGTTAGTCAGCTAAATGCATCTGTAGGTCTGAATCAAAGCATAGAAGAAACACCTTGTTCAGTAGAGTGCATCAGTTGCCTCAAATTGGTATTAGGATATCATTTTTCTTTCAGAATAAAAGGTTTACCTTGCAAGTGATTTTCAAACTTAAACTTGGATAATGTCCATTGTTTAATAGAAGTCCAAAGTAGAAGTGTGGTCAGATATGGCAATCTTTAATGTTCAGCATCCATTGGCTAGAGTTCTCATAGTACAAATATTTTTCATACACGTTTATCGTTAATAGAATATATTAAGTTATATCTAACACATTTATCTAACATTCCCCTCAAGCTGCAGCCCAAGTATTATATATACCTAGAAAATCTCATTAAGAAAAATTCAAAGAAAATCTCATTAGTAAGAAACGTAGACTAGACCTAAAATGGCAAAAGAGACATAATATTCACACGGGAGTGTGAAAAGAAACTTAAAGTTGGAGCACAAATCTAATGATCCCTTTGATTTTGATCTGCAAAGCTTTGGACATAATTGGCGGAGGAGCACACGATCAATGATCCCCTGTGCCTTGGATCAGGAAAAAAAAAAGCTTTCCATCTCAAATCCACGCATTGATAAAAACAAGCAGAAAAAGAGGGAAATGATGAAGAGAGATCTCAAAAATTAATTGCCGATCGAGTGGGTCTCTCCCTGTAGTGCAAATTTCATCAACACACTCACCAAGGGAAAAGAAAAACATTCGAGATCTTAATGGAAAGAATGATATTTTTAAAATGCGACACAATTATTTATAAAAGATGGTATAAGAAAGACAAAAAAGATGCAATTATGTAAGATAATGTGAAAAAGAAACACATGGTTAAGAGCAACCACATAGTTCTACTTACCAGTTTCAAAGGTGGGATAGGGTCTGGGATTGACAACATTAGTTTTTCATTCCATACTGGGTTCAAGTTGCTCTTTATCACCCGTGTTCTCATCGACTGTAATAATGAAGTCAAAGCTACTTGTTAAAGTGAACTCAGCATTTCATATATTTCTACTGAAAAAAGAATGTCTTGCCTGGTGTCCCAAGCTCAGAATAACATACGGATCACTTGTCACCACATCACGAATAGCTAAGTTGGTGCCCCTAATCACGTCGACCTTAATTAATCCAACAAATTCAACCATGCCCATCTACAAAATACTACTTTGGTTACTCCCAAAAAAAAATCTTTATACCATTTGATCAGATACATTCAATTCATACCATTTTCTTTATAGATTTAGGTTCAGTATCCTTTTTTCTCCAGCTATTACGAAATGCTTGACCTAGACCATGGCGAACACCAGTAGGTTGCTTCTCAAGGTGTCTGTTACTTGGAGCATTTTGCAGCAAACATGCATTATTACTAGATATCAAATATCCATCTATATTTGAGCTTGAAAACTGTTGAAGCTCATATTTTCTCCTGAGCATAATTCTATAAACATTCAGATTAAGTCAAAGTATGATGCAGAAACTAAAACCACAAGAAGTAGACCTGATAAAATCAGATCGTTCTTCGATGGAAGAGTCTGGTCTTGGCTTCCTAATATTGTCTGGCAAAAAGGCTTCATATCTCATATTTACAGTACCATTACCACCCCCATCGATTACAGAATCAACCTGTTCATTTGTCCAATCATCCAACTTCACTGACAAGATCTGTTGAAAGATAATGGAACAAATAAAAACAAAAGTAGAAAATGATTAAAGAAAAGGGTGCAAATATCAATTTGAAACACCAACAATGCTAATCCCAAACTTGTATCGAAATCATGGGATTTTGCATTAGGCTATGGTGACACCATGAAGCTATGTCAATCAAATAGAAGGACCAAAATGTGGCTTGTTATTATTGGCAGCAAAAAGGTGAAATCGTCACCGGCAGCCCCTCCAGGGTGGCTCTCCACTGTCTAGAAGGAAAGTAAATCACGGGAGGCTTCACCGAGTAACAACATTGCATGCAAAGAGGGGTTGAGGCAACCACCGCACCCTCATTTTAGTAAATTACCAATTTATCTAAATCTTCTGATATCTTACCACTTCACTTTAATTTTATTTTTCAGTTTTTTTGTTTTGTGCTATGCGGACTTTGTATGTTAGAGCTGTACTAGATCTAAAATGTATTGAAAAAGATAATGATAAACCAGCACAAGAGAAAAGTTACTCTGAGATCACTCAGCATATTATTACCTTGGAAATATGAACTCCAAGACCCCGATGAACTCCAGAACACTTGATACAAATAAATACACCTAGATTTAGTGATCTGTACATAAATATATATATAAAAGTATAGTCAAATAACACAACACCCAGTACCAAGAGGACTATCAAACAAAAAATGGCATTTAACCACTAGTAAAAAAAACTAAGCTTTCAACTTAAAAAGAAAATATCAATGCACAAGATATTGTTCATGAATTTTACTACTAATAGCCTAAAATAATCTCATAAACACAAAGGTAAATTGGTAATAGGGAACAAAGGCATCGCATGTTGAACCAGGGAACATTAAGTTCCTATTGGTCCATATTAGTGGTAAATTTACCATAGAGATCTGCTTAGCACCATCAGCTATCACTAATGTATACATCAAACCTCATGTTAAATACGGGAGTTAGGACCAGTAAAATTATAAATATTTATCATCTAATAATGGTGATAATCAAGATGCACTCACAATAGTAAAACAACCTATTTATGTTATAAAAAGAGAAAATCATAAAGATGTATAAACTATTCAGGCTCAAATACTTACACCCATTTTGGGTCTGGAGAACCACAGTCAGCACAGTATCTATTGCTTGGTTGATTCATTAAAAGTTCTAACCTTTTTCGGGGAGTTAGGGAACCTGTGAAAGAAAATAAAGACAAAAAAGAATAAACCAAGAAATTGAGAGGAGAGCCAAGACAGACAGATCCACAATATACTGCTACAAGAAAAAAGAATATTTTCTTCATTGAGAGTTTGAAACACTTATGATACCATTAATTTCTTTGTCAAGATACTAATATACTATTGCACTAACCATGCAGATTGTATATACAAAATTCAGCTATAAAGAGATGTTATGGTTGTATGATAAATTTCTAGAATTTTGAATTAGTGTCATGTAAGAAAGGTTTCAGCTAAAAGAAAATTAAATAAAAAAATTAAAATTAAAATTGAAATTGAAAGGGAAAGGGGAAAAAAAAACAGCAATCTAAAGGTAGCCTCAATTTTAATTGGCTAGAGAAGACGATATTCAAGAAATAAAAACAATGAACTTTGGATTGAATTGTATTAAGTAGCTACTGAATTTATCAGTTTAATGGATGATTGCTGATGAGATTTATATGCTTCACGACATGCAACCTAGAACCCCTTTTTTCCCAAAGAGAACTTTCAGTGACCTCACGGGTTATCCATGCTTTGTAAGTGAATAAGTGCTGATTCCCTTTTTTTTTTTACCAGCTTGATGGATATGAATCAGGAAATTTACAATGGCAAAAAACATTTAAAATTGTTTGACCGTGCAATAATCTGTGTGACTAAGCTAACTTGAATGTATGGTAATACTTGTAACAAGTTTCCATTATTTCCTTGGCTTTCCTCCAGGCCTGCCGTCAAGGTCAATGAATAATAGCTACCAGGCCAGATGCAACTAATCAGTATCAAAAATTGAACGCTTCGTCTGAAAATACAACTCTTATGATCATGCAATACTCGATCAATTTGTCATATGATGGCATCCGGACCCATCGCCTATAACATGGAAATGGATTTGGTAGGGCATGAACAAGGCTCCCAACTTATATTTTAAGGGGAAAAATCAACGTAATTGTTTTGTAACACAGTCCAAATCCTCGAATTGAAAATTGTAAAACATTCATTTGCCGTGTAAATTGCGAGTTGAAAATCCTCAAAAAAAAAAAAATACAAAGAGCAACCCACAATCAAGACGGAACCATAATAGGTCAAATCGATCACGAGGCAAGGGAAAAATTTATATTTAAAAAAAAAAAAAAGGAGGAACGAACCATTAGAAGCGCAGGAGTTGTAGAACTCTTGTTGAGCAGACATCATAATTCAATGCCCACAACCACCTCATTCAACGCTCTCTCCTATGGATCGGAACAACAATCGCGCGATACTTATCCTAGAAGATCAGAGCAGCAAATTCCAATCCAAGATGAATTAAAAAAACCTAAATTTCTTGTACCTGTGTGTCGATGCATCGGCGAGAAGGAGTCTTCACCTACCCATCCAAAATAAAGGATTTGCCTCTCCATTAGATTAGAACCTACCGGAACAAAGCAAGGAAATTGGTGCGATGTTCCTTCCTACTCTTAATTTTTTTTTTTTTTTAAATATATATATATATATAATAGTTACCTAAATATTAATGATAAAGATGAAAAAACAAATAAAATAAAAAGGGTGGAAAAGAGAGTTAATGGATTGGCGTCCAATGCACGATTTCTATAAATAACTCGAGCTGGGAAACGCGTCGTGGAAAACGAGAGGTGACCGGTGAGCTGTCATGACCAACCGGCTGGACTAGGCGGCCTTGACGCCTTGTTTGGTGAAGAAGTTATATTCTTTTTAATATTTTGAAAATGATAATATTAGTCGTGTACATAATATTAATGTTGTGATATAAATAAAGTGATAATTAATCAAGAGAAATGATAAATTTAGGCAGCGACTGAGTTGGCAGCGTGCGTGGCGACTGGATCATATCCCGACGCACTTCCGCGTCCCAGCCCCGCCATTGATGGCGGCGCTCTGCCGTCGTTTCATGGTCTTCCACTTTCTCCTTTTCATCTTTTCCCTTTCGATCTCTTCCCTTGTCTTCGGCGACTGGATCAGTGATGATGAAGGGGAGCAGTTCACAGAAGAACTCTTGTTGAAACCCTTGCCCGATCGGAAAGTCTTAGCCCATTTCCACTTCCAGAGCACGGCCCATCCGTCCCCTGACAGTGGTCACCACCACCATCTCTTCCCGAAGGCCATCGCGCAGTTGGTACTATTTCTGGATCCCTCCGTCCATGATCCAATCTCAGTATTGACTTTTCGCATAGTCACTTTTCAATTTGAGTTTAAGCAGAGCGCGTGTTTCTTCAAGTCATTAATTTTAGTTCCCGTTTTAGAATAATTATTTGTGTTAATGAAGTGGATCCACTAATTATATCAGTCTCTGCGATGCAGTAAGGCATTTTATGGTATTGAGCTCTGGATTCTTTTCAAAAACAAATAAAAATTGCTTCCTTCCACGCATAAGAAACTAACAAAAAGACACTTCCAGCTGTAATTCTTTCAGTTCTTGTGAAATGAATAACTGGGGGTATTGCCCCCAATTACAAGTCAATAATAAACACAATTTCTCACTTCACTTATATTTTGTTCTATCAATGACAGTCCTTGCTGATATCAACACTGAGCTAATAGAATGAAGTTCTTCCATTTTCTAGCTCACTACTGCACGGTCTCCAGTTATCATTTATCATTTTCAAATGTCAGTGATTTCTAGTATAAGCAACTGCAAACAATTGTTCCAAATGCACTAGATGCTACTCTTCTAAAGCTTAATTTTTAGCTATATGAAGCTCAAAATCTCTAACATAGATGAGTTTTTCTACTTTCTACACATTGGATGATACTGTCAACATGTAGATTAGCTTTGTTCATGTATCTTGTTGTCTCTTCTTTAATGGTCACCATAAGGAACAATATTAATCCATCATGCCTCAAGCTATGCAAGAACTTCAAAGGAGATATCCATGCTTTTATTTTGGTATAAACAATTGTCAGAGGTTTGATACATTTAACCATAAAAAATACCACTTATTGTGACAAAGTCTAGTTAAACATGTTTTGATGGAAATTTATCCAAGTCTCATCCCATTTTGACATCCACTTTAACCAGACAGATAATGTTTCTCCCCTGTTAGTTTTGGAAAATGACATGCTTAAAATTCTGTATGGTATTGATTTACAGAGTCAGTTCCTAGGATTTTTCCAGAAATTAAAAATGAATAGGTCTTGTGGCAGTTGGACTTAGACTTCCACTTCCTCAACTTCTCATAATGGAGCACTTCCCCTTCTATGCTTGAAATTGGCAATGAATATTAGTACATGAATTCATCCACTAAAATTAGCAAAAAGAAAATGATAAAGCTATTTGCATTTGGAAGGCATACTTGAATGATGCAAGTTCTAAAAGAAAATTCTTCAAGCTGCATCAACTGAATAAGCGTTTGTACCACAAAAGAAACGCTTGCATTGCCAGTCACTAGATTCTCTTGGCTCAATTGCTTATGCAAACATTTTGGCTTACCTTTTTACTGTCTTTTGCTAATAATATTTATATTCTCATGGAAGCTATTGGGTGTGCTGAGTACTCTTTGATTTGTTTCTTATATATTTATATATATCATATATATTCATTCTAGATAAAAGTAAAACAAACCCTAGTATAGTGTGTTAAGATGTTCACTCACTATTGAATGCTTTCCTTTAAATTTAATGTTCTTTTGCTACTTGATTATGATTACATAAATTCCATTGCACAGGCTAGCTGACCTACCTCATTACTACTGGAAGCAGATGAACATTAACCACATGTTACAGATATTCCTTATACTGAAATTTGGCTTATTATTGTATCAAAAATTTTCAATGTCTTTGTTGTCAAGGACCATTGCTTTTGATGTGGAAACTCTCTTGGCCTTTATATCCATAGGCTATAGCTGTGTCTTAGACGTTACATGATGACATAATTTTTTTGGTCAAACCACTAGAAGAACATATCAATTCTCATCTAAAGTTGCTATAAACTTTGTCCTGTGGCAATTTCATTTTGAATATTGATATGAAAGATTTGTGATCTTAAATAATTGGTTATTGTCATAATGTAAGAGGCAAAGAGAAATAGTGAGAGTCGAAATCTTGTATTCTGAAGGGTCCTTTTTCTCCATAATTATATCTTGTGATGTGATATTTGAACCAGGTACAAAAGTTCCAAATAAGGGACCTGGAGTTATCCTTCACACAAGGACGATGGAACTATGAGAACTGGGGTGGATCTGATCCAATATCTAGTACCAATGCAAAACCCCCTGGTGTCGAGCTTTGGGCAACCTTTAATGTTCCTGTTGTAGAGATTGACGCCACTTGGAAGAATCTCACGCATGCCCTGTCGGGCCTATTTTGCAGTTCAATCAATTTTCTTGAGTCCTCCACCTCATACACCACTCCAAGTTTTGTATTTGGATTAAATGTCAGCAATATAAGGTATGGTGCGCTACCCCGTGAAGCAGTTTGCACTGAGAATCTCACTCCCTGGTTAAAGCTTCTCCCATGTCGAGACAAAGCTGGACTAGCCATGTTGCTGGACAGACCTTCTATATATAAAGGATATTACCACTCACAAAAGTTGAGGTTAACTTCAACTAAATTATCTGGTATAATTCTTGAACAAACACTTACGGTTGTGCTCCAACCTAACATTCAAAGGAATTCTGCACATTCTTTGTTGGATGGAGCCATCCAGCCAAGTTGGTCTATTAGTTCAATGTTCAAAAGGAACCTTACTGGATCATGTGTTCTTGCTAAAACCAGCAGAATATTGGTTGAATTAGAGAAAAATATAGTTTCCAAACTTGAGGAGTTGGGACATGGAGGTTCATGGAGTAACTCTTTACTTGATCTGTCTCCAAATCCATTTAGAGTGATCAAGGAGGTGAACCCCTTTCCAGAAGAAAGTAACTCAATTCTTTTTGAGTATGTTAACTCCAAGGAGTATGAGCCTTTGGATGTGGGTATAAAGTGGAAGTTGCCTTTTGTTTGGTCTTCTCCTCGTGCACCTTTCCATGCAAGCAGGTTTCTTATGGGAAGTGGTACTGAGAGAGGCTCTATAGCCATATCCTTGCAATCAACCAAATCAGATGAATACTTTAGGAGCAAATCAAATGAGTGCAGAATGCAGGCTGTTGTATTTCAAGTTGTTCCCTGGTATGTAAAGGTCTATTACCATACACTCCAGATTTTCATTGATCAAAAACCTCAAAATCTCTCTGACGTGATTGAGAAGATACGAGTCACTCCATCAGAAGACAAGAAGTTGCCTGGAATGCTGGAACTTGTACTTGGATATCCTTGCACTGTGCAATCAGTTGCCCTGACATTAGATTTTGACAAGGTGTGTATCAGGTTCTATAAGCCCTTTTGTGGAGCAAAGTTATAAAACCAGCAGTTATGTTCATAGAAGATAACTTTGCCTTTCTTTTCAGTGTTAATTAATGCTTATTATGGATTCTCTATCTTGACCATTAATTTTACAGGGCTTCTTACACATTCATGAATATCCTCCCGATGCTAATCAGGGCTTTGATATACCATCTGCTTTAGTTACTTTTCCCAACTTGCATTCAAGCAGAATATATATTGGAGATGATTCTTCTGTACATTCTCCTTTACTATTAAAGTTTCAGGTATCCAACTTACACTTTCAGCTACAATTTATATAACATAGTGCTGGTAAATTCACATTGGAACCAGGAATTATGATACCTAAGTTGGATGCAGTTCATTGGTTGTTAAATTTGCTTGCCTTTGCATTTATATACAGGAAAAGAATGTTGTTCTATCTTACACAGAAGTGTTGCTTGTGCCTTTTACAACACCGGATTTTAGCATGCCATACAACGTCATTACCTTCACCTGCACTGTATTAGCATTGTATTTTGGATCATTGCTTAATGTGTTGCGGCGAAGAATAGGAGAGGAAGAAAGGCTAATGAGGAGCAAAGGTTAATTCTACATTTCATCAGTACTCAAATTCTTTTAATCTATTTATCAGATAATCTTCTTATCATTTTGTAGCTCTTTGTAGAGAAATGCAGCACGTATTTTCTGCAAGCAACAACTATTCTCGTAACAGTAGTATTTTACTTATATTCATACTAAAATCCAATGTTCATTGAGTGGTTTTAAGCTTGACAAAAAGAATATCTCATCTATTCTTAGTTCTGTCCCTTTTTGAGTGTTATTCTTGGAAACCCATTCCTTATTTTGTATTGTTCTTTCATAGAATTGGCAGAGTTCTTGCTATTTGCACTGAAATTATATGAAAACGTATCATAACTTGATGTGCAGATGCTACTAAACGCGGGCTGATTCCCTTGATAGTTTCCAAGATAACTTCTAAGCTAAGAGGACAAACACAGAAGCAGGAATCCCCCAACTCCTCGCCGTTGTCACGGTCAAAGCCTTTACTTATATTTGCAGTAGTATTAGCTGTTCTTTTTCATTACATTGTCAACTGATGGATTATGTCTCAGGATGAATAGTAAGTTGACAAATTCTTCACTTTTCTTTGGGTCAAAGTTTTTGCTCAATCTAGTGGTTGTTTCGGCTGTTCTTCGACGTTACATTGTTCAACTGATGGATAAGTAATTTTGTCCAAATAACTTTTGCAAAATGAGCTCATTACTCCGCGATCATGATGTGATTCTGTCTGGTGTTAAGTATTGACAATGAAAATTTTCTGGCTCACTAGTTTTTCTGTTAATATTGTCAATTGTTTTGTTCGCATTAATTTCCAATCTCATATTTGATTGAATAATGTCCAATAGAAAATTTTAAAGGTTGCCCTATAATATTAGCTCTATTGTATATTAAGCAGTGCTAAGTTTTTATGAAACAGATCTAATTAATTGAGCAAACTAATCTCAATGACTCGATATTTCATACATTTTAACATTCGTCATCTATGTTATAAGTAGAAGAAAAATTGTAAAGAAAACTCGTTGTGTAAGTTAGAATTGGTATCTGATCATTTAAAAAAAATAAATTTAAATAGGTAAATGGATTTAAAAGGCTATTAAATGGTTGCTTTTTGAATCTAATAAATAGATGCAGGTTATTAACCACATAACTTAAAATGACTTGTAACAATTTTAGCTTAAAATGGTATATGATCATTTTTCGAGTCAAATTTTAAATCTAAATAAATATATATACGGTAACCTATTTATTTTTAAACTGATCGAATAATTTAAAAATGCTCTTTAGCATTTTGGCTAAATTTAGCAGTTTTAACCCAAAAATAGGGTAATATATGGAATTTTTTTAATTTATTTACATTTTATTTTTATTAATAAATAATTTCTTATTTATTTTTATAAAAAAATTATTATTATTATTATTATTATTATTATTATTATTATTATTATTATTATTATTATTATTATTATTATTATTAT
>JBBPFQ010000092.1:25305-41706 GCA_037974815.1 Kaempferia elegans | reverse complement strand
ATTCACGTACTCTATTCGACTATTGTGATCAGTTGATTAATGTTGGATATCAGTCAACTGATGTTGAATTGAAGATCATAAAAGCGATTGGTACTCAGGTGCTCTATTAAACTTCTGTGATCATTGGATTGATGTTTGACATCAGTCGACTGATGTTTAAATTAGAGATAAAATCAGATAGATTTCATACCATTAAACGGTCAGATACTGTATCAATCGACCGATGGGTAAGATCAGTTAACTAATAGGTAGAAATTAGTCTCAACCTTTTAAAGGAAGGGTTTTAAGGAATTTTTCGCTGCCAATTCTTAGGGGTTTGGAGAACAATGTTGCTACATTTTGGACTATCAAGAAACATTTCTAAACTACAAGAGATCAAGAAAGCAAAGCTTTCAATTGTAAAGTGTTATTGTTGTCCTATTCATTAATTTGTGTTTTGTCTTGCTTGTCTTTATTCTTGTAAGAACTCATTGTAAGATGCTTCTCCGTTTTAGGAAATTTTTGAGAAGATGGAATTTCTTAGTGGATGTGATCACTTGCAATGGACTCTTGGATTAATCACCTCAAAAAAATAGATACCAATTAAATCCCAGAGTTGTCTATGTGGAGTTAAGTTTGAAGTAAGAATTTTAATCCATTTACAATAATTTTAATTAAGTTTAAATCATTTTGATTTAATTAATAATATATATATTAATTAAGTTGAACTGACGTATAGCATATGTCATAGTTGCTAGAACTATTTTATTGTTTTTTAGAGAATAATAGATATTTTTAATAAAAATGTTAATAAAAAGTGTGATCTTTATTTGTTTTTTTTAATCCTCGTTATTATAGTTTTAATCATTTGTAGGCCAACTAGAACCACACTAGACTAAACTATGATTGCCATGCACAGAAAGGTCAGTAACAAATAAATTAAAAAAACCTAAAGATCGCATTGCGTATTTGCGTTGTGTCCTAGATTTCCTAGGAGAGATGGAACACTATAAAATATGAATTATGGATCGATAATTATAATAATAAGGAATGATTTAAATTAAAATTAAAATTACTATAATTAAATTTAAATAATTTAAATAAATTAAAAAAGAATATTTTTGATATGTATAATAATTTTAATAAAAATTATCAAAACAGTGTTTCATTTGATTTTTCATCTCAATATATCTTTATTTGCAATAGCTGTTATAATCTAAAATAAAATTATTCTAATGTATTCAAAATCATTATACATGAAACACTGTTATATTAAAATATTTTAATCAACTTATCAAAATCAGTTCAATTTATTTAAAATTAAATCACTTTCAAATTGTTATTAAGCAACGTTACAACTGTTATAATAAACTATTTCAATATGATTTTAATTAATTACCTGCACAACAAACATAAGCTACTGTCATGTGCGACTCTTACAGCTAAAATGGTTAGGACTTTTAAGGAAGTCATCCATGAGGATTGAGGATTGTGTAGGGTAAAAACTCTATATACATTGGTAAAAAAACAAGTGAAATAGTTAACTCGCTCATTGACATAGTCTTCCACTGTTTGATAGGGGGTAACTCATGAAAGTTTCACCCAACAACAGCAGCGCATGTAAGAAGAGATTGATGAAAACAATAGGGTATTCTATGCCCGCTGTAAATCAACCTCAGGCCTATTGACAATAATACCCTTACACGCGTCGTGCATGCGTGGTCGTACAAGGTATCAAACATGTGTATATATATAGGATTGTTACTCTGTACAATATGTGTGAGCGACAACCTTGGGCGCCCCAACCTTTTTGGCTATGAGGGGCACCTAGGCGGTCGTCGCCCATGCATGTTATGGGGGTAACAATCAGTTTAGGGGTTTGGGTTATAGCTAGTATTAAGTAAAAAAATTAAAATAAAAAATTTTAGGTGCTCACAAATCCATATGCAATGTAAGAGATACAACATATCAAATTCGCTATATATATATAGCGCATGTGTACGTCGCCCATGGGCGATCCACACATCGGAAGTTTAGTTATAAAATATTTTTTACTTAGTACTATAACTCTACACATAAACCCTAATAGTAAAATCATAAATTACTTAACCGTTCGTAGGCTTACTAGAGTGAGTCGTCATAGATGCTAGAACTGACGTATAGCATATGTCATAGATGCTAGAACTATTTTAATATTTTTAATGCAAACGATAAGAAAAAAAAAAAGAGATCTTTATATATTTTTTAATCCTTGTTATTATAGTCTTAATCGTTCGTAGGCCTACTAGAATCACACTAGACAAAATCATGATTGCCATGCACAAAAAGGCCAGTCAAAAAATAAAAATATAAAAAAAAATTATGAAAAGATAGTACCTCTGTGATTCCTAGGAGAGTAGGAACACTAAAAAACTTGAATTATGGATCCATAATTAAAGAAATAATGAAGGGTATATTAACGCACTATCATTAATTATTAATTATCTCCATTCATTAATTAATCAACTCACTGTATCTTTTGAAACATGCACGCACAATGTGCATGACTTGTGCTACTTATTTAAACTCGTAGGAAGCATCTTAATGCAACATCTTTACTCGTATAAAATATGTACATAATCGCATTGTAAGCATATGATTTAAAATCACATATTGCACCAAGTGATACATATAAAGTTTATTATTTTATCCGCCGACTAATATGACACCAACATCGGCATGATCACACACGACTCCACCATACGGGTAGATTTATCATTCCGCCTGTCGATTAGTATGACAGTATGTCACTGATATCGACACCGACATGACCCAACAAGGCTTCACATGAAGCCCTACGTAAAGAAACGTCAATTGGAACTGAAATTATCCAAAAAATGCCTTGATTTATTTTTTTAAATTCAGATATTTAGATCCTTATAGATCCAATTAATCTTGAAGATGGGTGGCCCTCTTCCTAGTTAGTATAGGAGATAAATCTAAAAGTGTTCACGACAGTGCATCGACAGCCAACTTCTATAGGCCATCCATCCAGTCGCGCGTACTCCGAACTTGATACTTAAACCTTAGCAACACAAATCTTTTTTCCAAATAAATATCCACGCGTGTCCTAACTGAGAATTGATCTTTGCTGCTATAGGAATCTACCTTAACGTCTAGCCGTTGCATGGTGCCCGTGGGAGAAACAACAAAGTCCCTTGATGCTTAAGTGACTAATGGCATAGTGAAAAAAAAAAATGAGCAGTGTATAAAGATTGAAAAGTTAAGGAATCCCCTTGATGACTACTATATAGGTATTTATAGGTATTAAAATTGGAAGATACTTGTATAAATCATGACTACGATCTCTATGTCCCACAAACATAGTCGAGTTGGTACTTGGATGATAGAATTGTAACACATAAGCAAGGTTTCAATTCTTTGGAGTTTCATTCCCTTCGAATATGTCATCGAAGGTAAGTTTGTACGATCTGGTAGCATATTCCCTTCGAATATGTTACAACCCGGTGGCCCCACGATCTGGTAGCATAAGAGAAATGAAAAATATGAGAGATAGAGTAAAAAAAAATTTTAATCAAGTAGATGTGAGCCTGGGGGCCATTGATACCAATCTGGGGGCTATTAGTCCAGGTAAGTCTGTACTTCTGGCTCCGCCAATGATTCACTTAAAGAATAAGTTCCTCTCACCTAAAAGACCACTAATAATTTATCATCCTTCCACAAACCTTGGGATGAATCATGGAACACCTAGGATGAGCATTATAAAAGACCTTTCGGAACACATGCCTATGACCTCTAAGGAATCTTTTAACAGTTTGAATTAGTAATCCCAACTTAATGACCATTAATTTTAATCGCCTCCATTACTGCCAACCATTTGATCGTGGAAGGACCTATCTACTTGCGGCCAATGATCGCGTGGGTAGAAGTGGCAGTCTTGGCGACCTAGTTAAACTGGTCAACCCTGAGAGATGTCGAGGTGTCAAGCTGGTTACACGTAAGTTATATGTTGACGTGATGTAGGGTCACGTCTGTATGGCTTACTGACCTAAAGTGAGCCTAGTAATAACAAGACCTATGATAATTTTTTAGCACTCAACATTGCCTTATGTTGTTTTTCGCCATTCTAACTTGTATACGTATATCATATTATCAGTCTAATTACCTTAAGAATTTTCATCCTTGGGCATTCTACTAAGAGTGTACTCTTTCTTCACCAAAATGTGAGATTGAACCATACTCCTATTTCATGTGCAAATTATGTACTAGTCCAGCATAGAACCGGTTGTTCGGTAGGATGCATAAGAAAGCTTCAGCATGTGTGCCTCACTTCAATTTTCGACAAGTACAGTCATTTGCTGCTGCAACTAAGGTTCTTGGAGCAATTTGACACAGTAAACATGAGGTATCTATCAGTTTCATTCTCAAGTCAGAAAGACTAGCTTTTCCCCACAATAGTCTTCAGGATCATGTCGAAGAATAAGTGAGTAAAATATTTTAAAGATAAGGTAAATATGCATATGAGGTTTAAAGCAGCTAAAAAAACTCAATTTTAAGATTAACGCACAGTTTAAACACTACTGACTCGTTCTGAAAGCATAATTTAGTTTAGCAGTTCATGGGGAGACGCATCTCTGGTGCAACTTCATGGCGGTTATGAGTTCCTCCAATTTTTTCGACTGCCTAGCGAGCTGAAATCTCCTCAATGACTGAAATGACTTGGCTGATGCTTTCAAATTTGCACCTTCCCTTCAGAAGTTTCTTGGCACAATCTAAGGCACGGCGCTCACAGAATGCCCTCTGGCTCTCGTCGGCAATGGATTCAAAATCTTCAACATGAGCTACTCCAACGATTCTCCTGCAACCCCAATGAACGGGTAAAGGTCAGCAAAAGCATGAATTGAGTTCCAAAACTGAAGCCATTTTTCGGCTGAAGTTAAAGAAGAATCAGATAGGCAACTAAGCATAGTCAGCTTTCCAGTATGACTTAATTTTCATATCAATCACAATTTTGAGAATGTGGGAAATTAGTAGAGTGGATGGATGCTTCATAAGTGCATCCTGCCTGAATCACCCATCGCCCAGCTCGCCTTGCATGAAAAGCATGGCAAGACAAGGACCCATAAGTCCCACCTGACTTCTTATATGGGATAGGGGGAAAGTGAAGCAAATATCGCACCCCCACCCTATTGTCATCCTTAATTTAGACAGTTCTCAATATAGTTAATTGAATATCAATAATTTCATTTTGGTACAAGAATATGCGAAGTATCACTTGAAGGGGAGCTCTGGCGCAAGGATACAGTTGCTATCGTGTGACCTCGTGATCACATGTTTAAGTCACAAAATAACTTCTTGCAATGCAAGATAAGAGTGTGTACAATAGACTTAATGTGGTTCATCCCTTCCTCAGGACCTATATTGGCCGGAGCTTCGTGCAGAGAGCCACCCTTTAATATGAGAAGTATCATTTAATTGGTCCAAAATAAATTCAACTATATAGTTAAACTAATATTTACACCTCCTAGAGCAATACATCTCATTTCACTAATCCAGATCAATTTTCAAAATATTGGTTAGGCATAAAACCGATTAGAGTTTCAGATTAAAAAAAATATACCTTATCATCTTAGCAGCACCAAATCCGATAGAATCATGAAATAAATCAGTCATGTACTTCTTCTGCACAAGGAGTTGCAATTCAGGTTTGTTAAAGATATCTGCAAGATACGCTTCGCCATGCCCATCAAAGTTCTCGTTCCAGAGAGCAACAAACTTCTGGTGAAAAAGATTCCAAGTTTCTTCTAGCATCTTCAAAATCCACCTCTTATATGCCTGCAAGAATGATATTATTAATTGAAAAAAAAAAATCTGAACTTAATAAATGATATTCCAAGAATATAGTTACACCTTGTCTCGATAGCACAAAGAGAATTGAAGTATCAGTTGAATCAGAAAAATATGTGATGCTATTTGGAGGGATGAATTGTAGTGGTTTCACAATAATGAAGACATTTTAGAATCGTCATCTTGGTACTTCTCTAGGTCAGACATAAGGTGTATTCTAACAAAGGATGATCATGAGCATGAACAATTGAGGTGCATATTTGTTTGCTAAATGGTTTATGGCATTCAAACTGATGGTTTATCAAGTTTAATGGCATACACAAAAGAAGGGGAAAAAAATCTGAAAAAGTTCCCTTCATGCTAAAACTCCAACAGGAAGAGCCAAATGGAAACTCAAAATGAACAAATTTACTTTTTCCACTCTTCTTTTTCATTTTTTTTTAATTCCAGAACAACTAATTAACTAAAATGTTTACCAAATGCTAGAATCTAGACTCAAGAGTTTGTTAGTCCCCCATGCAAAAATGCAATATTGTTAACTCAGTCATTACCTCACGGTCATTGTCTTTATTAGCATGACCATCTTGAGAAAAGAAAGCCAAAATCAAGTTTCCCAAGAAAGCTCCTATATCAAATCCCATAGGCCCATAAAAAGCAAATTCAGGATCAATGACTTGTGTAGAATCATTAGTCACCATGACAGAACCAGTATGAAGATCTCCATGAATCAGAGCTTGTGCCCTCTCACAGAACCTACAAATGTAATTAATACTAAGTAGAATACATTTTTTTATTAAAAATACAGAACTGATAAAGATGAATGCTGAGATATGACAGTACATGGACTTCAGTCCAGCTACTTCAATTTTTAAGATGTCATCATCTCGAATTGCCTCAGCATCATTGTCAAGGTAAGGTGAAGTCCAATGATTATACTGAGCCACCTTATATGGGTCTGAAAAAACAACTTGCTCTGTGAGCCTGCATAGCTCCACATTCCCACAAAATTCTGCAACTGCAAAGAAAACATTGAAGAGATTCTCAACAAAGAAAAGTGAAAATTTGAAAAATTTAAAAGGATGTGGAAGTAAAATGTGTTGTAATGTTATATTATGCTAGATGTAATGAATGTTGAGAAAAATTGCATTTTTCATTGGACATTGGAACAAACAAGAGCGCAATTAGGCTAATTTAAGCGTGAAGTTAATCACATTATCAACAAGAAAACAAACAACAACCAAGCCTTATCCCACTAGGTGGGGTTGACTAACATTATCAACAAGAACATCTTCAAAAATATGAATAATTGAGAGTAATAATGTTTTCAGATGTATAATGACAAAATATTTGTGCATTTGAAAAAAAATGGAGAATATGATTGAAATAATAGAATAATTCTATAAATCTGTATTCATCAAATTGAATGTACCTGCTTTTCGGTGCTCTAGTGTAGAATGGTAAAGAAGTGACGTGAAAAAAAGTGTTCTTGCCATAAAGTCCGACATGTGTTGAGCAAGCAATGGATATTCTATCCCACCAATTAGTCCTTTACGCAAAATAATATGTGGAGGCTTCAAGTAGCGCATAGCAATTAAGGACATTGGCCTGTCAAAATGGTAAACTTCGGGTGCATGATTTGGGCATAGACGACCATGTTCTTTTAAGGCTAACATCTCAAAATAGGCACGCTCCTTTGTCATAGGCCACGAAGTACCAATGCAGCGAATATAAGGAAGAGCCTGAGTCACCAAGTAAATTAGATAAGGTTTTGAAGTTATCTTAATTCAGCATCAAGAGCATTCAATATATGCCTCATCCATTATAAGATAGAATATGGTACAGAAAAGAAACATAAGGGAATTTAAGATGTGATTTCAAGATTGCCTCAATACTAAAACAGATAACCAATAATAGAAACTGTAAATGCATCGAATGCCACACAGTGGTATAGGCAAGAATATGATTTCAAGACCAATTTCATGAAGCAACTCTTCTTACCATAAACTAAAGAGTTTAGTGCACTGCCGCACTGTGAAGTAGAGTGAATTCTACCATACCATCAGTTTAATGCATGTCTGTACTACAAAACAATAAGTTGGTTGTTCTATGATTAATCCACTATACTGCACCAAATGCAATGTCAAATTCACAATATAAAAAGGCATAACAAATCATTTGAAATTCACAATATAATAGTTGCTTAAAAACACGATTAAGCAACTATTATGAACAATTAAGTACAGGATCGCCTTCCAAGGAAAGCTGCAATCATTTAATTGTCCCAAGTTTGAGGAACAAAAAAAAGGGATCGGTCCACATGAAAGGAACAAAAAAAAGGGGCAACTTTGAGGAAGACAAGCCTTGAAGCTTCAAAGAAAAGTCCCAAGTTTGTGCCGTGACAGTAGCCAAAGTTGGATTTGCTGAACACTAGAGAGGAAACCCTCCCTAAATCGATTCAATCGGAAAATACCTGCTTGATGACGAAGGATCCGCCTGTGGTGGTGACGATGTACACGAAGTTGAGATTGCCATCGCCCACTTCCTTGATGGCGAGACCCTCCAACTGTTCTCCCAACTGGACGAGGAGAGCAGGAGTGGCCTTGATGTACTCCACCAGTGACTCCTCGTCGAGAGGCCGGAACCCTTCCTCCGCCGCTGCCATAGCTTCCACGGGGGAGAGACCGAACGTAAGGGGAGGAAAGCCTTCTAATTTCTAAACCGAAAGTCGACGGTGGACAAGAAGTGATTCGCTTTTTGGCAGCGACGCTTGGTCCCACCAGAAAGGCCAATTACGAATCGGGTACAGTAACTGAGAGTGTATTATAGCCTTGACAGAAGGGAAATAGTAGCGTTCAAATTTATCCATTTATTTATTATTTTAAAAAATGATAATTATCTATTTGATTCCTAAAAAAGAATCAGTTAATCATATAACTTTTGACATGTAATTACAGATAAAATTTTATTAATTATTTTTAAAATAATATTGTTGAATTTATAAATATATTAATATTATTTGATAAATTAATCTGGTAGAATAAATTTATTAAAAATGTTAATTTAAAATTTTAACTCGATAAAATAGTAAATTGAAAATCACTTGTAGGTATTGATCAACTTAATAATTAAATAATGACGTATTAAGATATAACATATTTAATAAAAAATATTTAAAATAAATTGATTATTTATTTATATTCAAAATTAAAATTCTAAACAATTATCAATTTATGTAGAGAAAACATTTCAAATATTTAAAAATTTAAAAGTGTTTTTTTAAAAAGAGTGAAAGCCTAAATTAAAAAAAGACAACGTACATAAGAAAATAAATATCTCAAAAAAAATGATTTAAAAAAATAAATTTTACATATATAATACGATTAAAAAAATAAAAAATGGAAAATATTCAAAAATTTCCATAAATGGAAATAAACTTTTAATATCTTACTATATTATTAAGAATCTGGCCATAATACTAATCGATTTCTAATTAATTTGGTGAAGCCTACGATGAAATTACGTTAATATCCCTCAGCTGCGGGTATTATTGAACATTTTTCTTATTAATTAATCATGGATTTAGAGTTCAAGACTCATCTGCAGCATATTATTGAAAAATTTTCTCATTACAATATAGGATCTAGAGTTCGATACTCTGGTGCAGCGTATTATTGAAAGTTTTTCTCATTAATATGTATTACTAATTACATTATTATGGTCTCTTTAGTCCCACATTTTATGATTAATAACGCCGCAAGTAGAGAAATTTCTATAAATACCTTAGGTCAGTGACATTAAAAAATACATTTTTTTCGACCTTTTGGCTAAGATCAAGTATAATATCTGTTCTTATTAGTTTAATACCTCATATAAAAAATTAAATTATTTTTTTTATAACGGAGAGTTTGTTACAGTAATTTGATTTGGGGTTCTCATGGGCTCGGGGCATCATTATCAATTCTAATTTATCGTATTCATGTATTATATTGCACATGCAACGCGTGTGCGCAATAATTAGTTCATCTAGTTCTCCTGATTATATTCATTTTGTTAAACATCAATTTATCCCAATATATTAAGAGCAATAATTTTTTGAACAAGGATGTGTTTGAAAAATTTAATTTGTGTTTAAAAAATCATTATTTTCAATATATTTAGTGAAATTGATATTTTAGGGTATGAATATAATTAGAAAAACTAGCTAAATATATAAGAAATAATTTTATTTCAATATAAAATCGTTTGGTCTATCAACTAATTTTACTCCAAATCAATTTGACTAAAAAAAAAGCGTCGATTAATTTTTAATTAAAAATAGATTTGACTAATTTTTTAATTAATAAATTAATTAGAAATAAAATGGTAAGTGAGTATATAATTTTGATAATTTTAAAATAATCTTATACAATTTATTAATTTTAGAAATTTAGTAACAAGCTATTGGTTGCTCTTTGAAGGGGTGTCAATTCCGGTGGATCAGGTCGGGTTGTGAATTTTTTTTTTAACTCTCAACTCGAACTCGACCCGAACCCAAATTCAACCTGAAACCCCTCAACCCGAACCCGAACCCAGCCAACCCGACAAACCTGAACCCAACCTGAATAACCCATATAACCCGATCCAAAATAACTTTTTTGGTCATTTTCCTAATAATTCTTCACTTTTATCTCAATACTCCATCACTATTATACTAACATTGATATTAATATACATAAAAATATCTTAATTTTGAAAACAAAATTTGATTTAACCCTAAAAAATCAACTAACTCTTAAATGCGGGTTAACCCGAACCTGACCTGACCCGACCCAATCCGATCCAAAAATTTTCAACCGGAAACCCACCAACCCGAACCCGACCCGAACCCGAAAATGCCCAACCCGAACATAATTTTTTCAGGTCAATTCGGGTTGGGTTGTCGGGTCGGGTTCATTTTTGACACCCCTACCGTTTCATAAAAAAAAATAATTAGTAGGTTGGGTAACATCGAGCATAAGATGATCAATTCAGTTTTATAGAAATTTTTTATCGGCTAATAGGGTAAATCAGGAAGCACTCGCGACAAACAATCTAAAACCCTAGTATTCTTTAGTTGCGAATCTCATTTAGAGAAAAAAATCTCTTATAAATTTATCGTACATGAGAATCAAACTGTGGATACATAAGAGATAATTGAACCCTTTACTACTACGTTATAACGGGGATAACTATTTTATAATTGTTACAATGAGTTCTCTCGATTCAAAATTTAAGAGGCCAGGAGATAATAATAAAAATAGTACGGAGGGCAATGTTCTAGCTGAGCAGTGAGAAAATGAGGAGCTAATTGAGGAAAAATAGGGCGCCCAAGCCTTTCCACGAACGGTGAGTGACAAACCTTTGGTTCCATTCCGATTGGTTACTTTCTTCTTCATATCATTTACAGGTCCATGAATTCAATTCCTCGACAGAGAGAAATGGAGATTTTGAAGCTGAAACAAAGACACGTCGAACACAAAAAGGAACACGTTTAAGTCGTTGGAGATCAGAAAGAAAGAGAAGATCCAAACGACAACTGCTGCTGCAAAATTATACTATTTTGACACATTAACATTGCTTTTTGAGCTTCCTTTCTGAAGGATCCGTGAAAGATCTGCAATTATGCAATTAGGAACGACTTCGTCTTTCTTTACTATTTTATTTGTGCTACAAACAAAAGGAGAGGACATCATTTGATTGATCGCAATTAAACCATGTCGCCAGGGTAAATGTCCAATAATTTAGGCAGTTCATAATCATATACAGGGACCACCTTGCTAAGTTTCAGAAGTAGATACAAGAGCCCCCCTCTGGGGTCAAATCTTTGACGAAATCAGGTGTTTGTCCTCTCTTATGTATTAGTCATTATTCGAATTAATAGTCTCCGTGATTTATCTCTTCCGTGTTAACCAATCGTAAGACGGATTGACGGATAGCGAATCAGTTTTTATTTTTTTAGTCCACCGACTCGTTCCTTTACAAGAATAAAGCTGATTCAAGGCAGGCAGCAGCAACGTTTGGATTCAAGTTTTAACCATTCAAAGCGTCACATGCCTATGCCTTTTTTTTTTTACCGTTCGCTTGTGAATGTTGACCTCTTCGGGATTATGGTCGGTAGGTGAACGTTCATCACATAAGGCGCTTTCTGCGATCTGTGAACATTTTTCATGAATTGTACTGCCTCAGAAGCCACCTCGTTGATTCCTCTTCTTCCTTCCTTCCTTCGTCGTCATCATCGGAATCCAAATTGAAGGGATCGGTTTGTATATGGAGGTCTACGCGAAGGGGTAGATACTTCCGCCTCTGGGTCGCGGAGGAGCATGAATCGCCAGCAGAGGGCCATCGCCGGCGCCGTCTTGCCGCCGCCGGTGAAGTCGACGACGGAGAAGGAAAGGAAGAGCAACTCCTTCCATAGTCTGTTTCCTTTGCTCCTCCTCACCCTCTATGCGCTCGCGTCGGTTGTTCGACTCGCTTTTTCATCCCCATTTCCGTCCTCCTTCGTGCAGACATCCGCTTCTTCTACATGTAAGAATGACTAAATTCTGCTTCTAAATTACGCGTCCCCAAATCCAATTCCAGTTCCAATTTCAATCGCCTCTTATCTAGTTTTCGCAGAATCGAGGCAAGAATCGGAATCTTTGAAGACGCATGTTCCGTCGGAGACCCACCACCTCGAGGCCTACGAAGAAAATCCGGTGGCGGCGGCGCCCCCTTGTTCTTCTTTCATCGATGGTAACGAAATTCAAAGAAAGATAATTTCACTAGGGAAACTGGCGTCGTTGTCGGTCGACTTATCCGCCCGCCCTGATTTGTGCCCTTTTTTGTTTGTTTGTTGCTTTATTGATCGTGAAGGAACCGCCGTGGGCAGAGACGAGGCGGCAGCGGCGTTCGTTTGCTGCGACCGGAGCCACATCCGGAGCGACCTCTGCTACGCGAGGGGCGACATCCGCACCGACTCCGCTTCCTCCTCCGTACTGGTGCACGGGTTGAAGTCGTCGGCGGAGAGGGTTCGGCCGTACACGCGGAAGTGGGACCCGGCAATCACGAGGACGATTCAGGAGATCTCGATCCGCCCGGCGAACGGGAGCCGGAGGGCGTGCGACGTGCGGCACGAGGGCGTGCCGGCGCTGCTGTTCTCCAACGGCGGCTACACCGGGAACCTGTACCACGAGTTCAGCGACGGGCTGATCCCGCTGTACGTGACGGCGCAGCGGTTCCGCGGAGAGGTGGTGCTGGTGGTGGCGGAGTACCGGCCGTGGTGGTTCGCCCGGTACCGCCCCCTGCTGGAGCGCCTGACCAATTACAAGCTGGTGGATTTCAGTCGCGACGCCCGCGTCCACTGCTTCTCGGAGATGATCGTCGGCCTGCGGATCCACGGCGAGCTCATCATCGACCCGTGGCTGATGCCCAACGGTACGCCTCCGTTCATCACCTCCTAATTCTTTTAGCAACCTCTGTCGAGGTTTGAGTATATTCTGTTTCAATTGGAATCTTGGAATCGGGGGTCAAAAAAAAAACGTCAAACTAGTGACGCCGAACTATTGGGGTTAAATAGGGGGGAATTAATCCAGTTAATCTCGTTGATTATCTTTTGGTGGTCGGTCCGGTCCTATGAAAGTTTTCCACCGACCATTAGAGTAAATCGGAAAGCACTCACGACAAGCGGCTCAGAAGCCCAACATCCTTAGTTGCGAGTCTCATTTGGAGGAAAGATTTATGCAAATGCACCGTAGCTGGGAATCAAACCGTGAGTGTCTGGAAGATAACTGAGCGCCCTTACCGCTGCAGCATAGCCCAGGAGGCTAGGGTTAAATAAGGAAGCATGAAGCATCTGATATGAGTGATACACAATTCACTATTTCAATTTGGAATCGGGGTCTAAAAAAATATTGAATCGGGTGACAAGAAACCACTGGACCATCGGTTTGATCGTATGAAAGTTTTCCATAATTGTTAGGATAAATAGCTTGTTTCAATTGGAAATTTAAGGACACGAAAAAAAATATTGAATTAGATAACACGCGACCGGTTATGTCCAAAGTTTCCATCGGCTGTTAGGATAAATCGGAAAGTGATCACGGCGAGCGACCCAGAAGTACAGTATCCTGTGGTCTGCAAATGCGTTATAGCTGAGAATCAGGGTTAAAAAATAAAGTAATTAACTAGGCTAGTACCGTCAAACCTGAATGACCGACTCGGTCCCATAGAAGTTTTCCACCGCTCACCAAGATAAATCAGGAAACACTCACGGCGAGAGGTTCAAAAGCCCAATATCTCTAGGTTGCGCATCCCATTTGGAGGAAAAATCCCTAGAAATGCACTACAACTGATAATCAAACCATAGGTGTCTAGGTAACAACTGGGTATCCTTCCACTGCACCATAGCTCTAGAGCAAGAATTGGGGTTAAATAGTAGTAAAGGTGGAATCCGTCATCCAGCGACTCCACACGATAACTGTAGTTGGCTAGTACGGAGAAAACATTTTTACTCAACTTTACTGAGATTCAAACTTTTACCCTATGGTAGCAAGTCTATCTCGTACTAACGAACTCAACCCCGTTTGGGGGCAGGGTCAGAGAATCTAATGTCGGTGGTTAATAATTAATTAGAGTTAAAATGAACTAGATTATTTTTACATTGTGTTTACTTGGAGGGAGGGAAGAAAAACAATCGGAGAGAAATATAGCAGTTTAGGAAGAATTTATCATGGGCTCTTCCATGGGACCAACGCATAGTCTTTGACTCGGCTTCGCTGAATTTTGAACCCTAGATTTTATGATGGCAACACCATATATGTTAGCTACTAGCCCGAACTGTGATCCTGATGGGCTCTTCCATGATAAGGGAAGACAAGTAAATTTTCTTATCTACTTTGATAGAAGAAGGCAATACTGATCTCCTTTCTATTTTTGGTTCTGTCTAAAAGTAATGAGTCTTTTTATTATTATTATTTTTCCGTTTTACAAATCGAATCAAAAGTAAATTTCTCTTCCTTCCATTCTTCATTTGGCCCTTCTTTTTCTTTCTCTTGCATTCATTTCTCATTATTGTTTCTTTCTTTTAGCTTTTTCTTTCACTCAAGTAGACACCTTCGGCTTATTTAGTCTCTAAAAAGGAAGAAAAAAAAACTTTCTCCCGTTAACCAAAATAAGGACCTTTTCTTGATTTTACCCGAGGAAATCACACCAATGGAAAGACAATTTTCTTTTGGTTTCGTCCAGAAGCATACAGAGAAAAGGGAAAAAAAAAACACAAATAGTCTCATGCAACTCTTAAGAAGCGATATACACTTCCTATATAATGAGGGTTCAAATCTTACTTAAGGTGCATTACATTTAGGAAGTTTAAAAAATTTATAATTACCTGTTGATTGATGAAAAATGGAAAGAGCCAAAAATTATAATCTACTCAGGCTAATTGGCATTATAGAAATTATATATAACAAGGAAGATATCTATCTCTACAATTAATTGAGTGAGTTGGAAACCTATAAAAAGACTGACAAATACACTATAACTAATGGCACCTTACGCTAAGGTCAAGGATGGCTAATATCAAATAGGGACAAGAGATAAGGCAATTTGGCAAGCAATGGCATTAAAGAAGTACTGCTTAAGTATTAGTAAGGAACAAAGGATGTAAACTGACCATAGAGACAAACAATCCAAAAACAGACAAAGGAGATGAGATTGTTTGAGAGATAAGGCATAACCTCACAATGTTTTTTTTTTATTATTATTTTTTTTATTTTTCCTCTCCCTCACTTTCTTTTTCTTTTTTTTTCTTTTTCCCTCTTTTTTATGTCACTTTCCTTATCTCTCAGGATAATCTTCAGGTTTATAAAAACACGAAGAGAAAAAGAAATACACATCACTTTCATTACTTTTAGGATTTTATCAGAGATTAATTAGATTCAATTAAGTTCTTTTTCCCTGTCTCCAAAGAATAAAAATTCTTTCCCTCCACGTAAACACAATCTAATTGGCAGCTGGCAATCCATGGCTGCAAGCACATCAATCGAGGAGGCGTGATTCCTACGGTAAATAGAACATGCCCGCGGGTCCGCTATCGATCGCTAGCTCACGCCGGCACAAGTGCGGCGAAATGTCGCTCTCGCCGCTTTGGTCGCCGGCCAGCTGCCTTAATCAATTAGATGGAGGGTTCCTCTCTACTCTCTCTATCATGATATTCGGTTTGATGGAAGTAGCTCAACGACCTTCCTTTTCTTTCTTTCATGGTCGACTTGTTCTTCCAAAACGTTCAAGCGGTTAGCACATGAAATACTCTGTTTTTGACTGTGAGTGAGTAGACGGACACTGAAAAAGTCATCACGTGCGTAGATTTGGAGATTGCTGACGCGATGAAGAACTGTTGGCTGCTCATGGAAAACTGGCAGAAAAACGTTAGCAGTCAAACAAGGAGAGACGTCCCCTTATTTGGTTCTCTGACTCTCAGGTTAGTTCTCGATGGAGAAGAAAAAGACTATGAAGAATACTGTTTTTGTTCTCAAAATTGTGTCCCTTTGAGCCTCATTGAAAAGACTATATTTATACCTG
>JBBPFQ010000092.1:0-10253 GCA_037974815.1 Kaempferia elegans | reverse complement strand
AAACCATGAGGGCTTAGGCCCAAAGTGGACAATATCATGCCATTGTGGAGATATCTAAATTTCTTTTGGACCCAACATTACCCATGCTTACTTGACCTCCACGTCAACTGAGAATATTACTGCCGCATCCCTGGACTACCTATTCTAGGGGCTTTTGGGGCCTACCCCTAACCTGCCGGATCATTACGCTTGCTTGGTGGGAGTCTTGCTACTTGGTATAATTTTACTGGCACCTTTTTTTGTTAAGACTGTTTAAGAAAAAGTTAACCCATGTAAAGCTAATTAATGAGCAAAACAAACCGTATAATTTCTTTTCTATCTAGGATGATAATCAACTTGGGAAATCTTTGCGTACCCATAACAGATCAAGCAAGATCCATGACAGTATTTTCAGAGTCAAGTCTAATAAAATTCAATGACGCAATGAAGATTATGTACTCGTTAAAGCTGATATTACCGAATAATGTTCATCTCGATCTCCTTTTGATAGTAGGAACTCTATTCCTACCCCGTTATACTGTTTTCCTTACAAGTTATTCCAGGCTTATCCAACTTTTGTAAACATAATTGATCTTGCTCACTCGACACAGGTGAAAGGAGCTCTTTCGCCAATATGACCAAGGCTCTAAACCGTTTGAAAGCAAAACTTCTTGTTGTACAAAGAGAATGCGCCGTGGATGCAAACAAAACAGAGCGAGAGGCTGCTCGGAATGAGATGGGCCGTGAGACCAGGAGATACATTTTCCATCCCCACAAAATGGTCGAGGATGCGGCGACTGGAATCCAACTGGCCGACTTAAACTCGGTATTAAATGGCGACATCGAACCACTTATTAGAGCTCATGTAAGTCAAAGACGGGGCAGAGAAACTGTGAGACCTGATGATGCTCTTTAACATCAGATCTAAGGCAATTGAAATGGAGAATGTTCCAAGTTTGTTCTGATGTTTAACTTATCATCATAATATGCTAAAGTTTATGAAAAAAATTGTATCTCAAATTTAATTGCTAATGACCATTTTCTTTTAATATTTGACATCATTCGACATTTGTAGACATGTCAATTGATTCAAATGATTGATGCTTACAGGTTTATAGGAACACTTGGTCAGATCAATTTTTAATTGATTTTTTTTTTTTCATATTTGACTCAGTTTCAGTTCTTCCCAATCTAATTTGTGGGCCAGCATGGATTTTGTAACTATAGGTAATAGATGGCCAGATAGTGTTTCATGTGGAACAACGAAGTCTAGAGTTTTGAGATTGTTTTGATCGGCTGGTAACCTTAGGAAGTCTTAATTTGAATTGAATCACGGGTTAATCTCATTGACTATCCCTGAAATTGATCGGTCTGATTCTACGAAAGTTTTCTATCGATCATTAGGTTAAATCGGGAAATACTCGTGGTGGGTGGTTTATAAGTCCAACATCCTTTAGTTACGAGTTACATTTGGAGGAAAAACTTTAATAAATACACCATAACTTAGAATTGAATCATGAATATTTAAGAAACAACTGAATATTTTTACTGCTGTATCATAATTCGAAGGCTTGACTAGGTAAAACAAGTTAAACTACACGATAAATTATATAAATTTAATAAATCGATAATAAGATAAATTATTAAGATATGAGTTAAACCAATCTGATGGACACAGATCCACCTGGCCGGCTGGGCCACCCCCGTCCGTCTCCTTCAATTCGAATAGCCGAAGGAATTGGCGGGGCTTGCGAAGTCCAGCCCTAGACGGGAAAGTCCCTTCGCCTTCGCCTTGCTCTGTAATCTGCCAGTTCTACGAGATGGAGAATCGGCATCCTGTTCGGTGCAGCGAGAACGAAGAGGTCGCGCTATACCTACGGAGGAAGCGGCAGGAGATGGCCGAGACCAATGGCATCTCTGACAATCTCGACTCCACTCTCTCCAACGCTTACCGCAGCATTTGCAATGCGAAAACCCCAATCAAAACCCTCAAGGATCTGTCCCAAATTAAGTGAGGCTTGTTGAATCCTTTTCTCCAGCTGTGAAAACGCCACCTTGCTTTTGAGGATTTGATTGTGTTTGCGCCGTGCTAGGGGCGTGGGGAAGTGGATTATGAGGCTCATGCTGGGGTTTTTCGAAGAATCTGTCGCGGAAGAGCCTTCCGCTAACAATGATGCTCCTCGGAAAAGTAGTCATTTCAGTCCCAACATTTTTTTTCTCTTGGAAAAATGTTTTTGTGGTCGTTCCGATTAATTTAGTATTTTTCTGAAGAAAAAAATGCTTACTTTGATAGGGAAGAAAGCAAAGGAGCCAAAACGATACATACCACAGAAGAATTCGGCTGCATATGCCTTACTTATTACACTTCACAGGTATATTTATAGATTTAGGATCTTGGGTTTGTGACCATTTTATGTATATATTTATCGTGCATCTCTTTTGTCTCTGGCTTTTAGGGCAATGCAGAATGGGGCAAGTTATATGAACAAGCAAGAACTGATTGATGCCACTGAAGCAAGTGGCCTTTCACGGACTTCAATTGCGTGAGTGATTATTAATCTATTTATTTTACTGTTTTACGAGTCTATATCTATTAACTTAGATGAATGATTCTGTTCCTGGCCTTGTTCACAGGCCAGATAAGAGTAAGCAGCCTGGATCTTTAGGAAGCTCAAGGGACTGGTATACTGGATGGAGCTGCATGACAACATTGATTTCGAGAGGCTTAGTGGTGAAGTCTAGCTGCCCAGCAAAGTAATATTGATTCCATTTAAAGAATTATAATTTTTATATAATACTATAAAACTAGCAAACTTTCAGACTACTTTAACAAGCTTTTATCATTCTTAGAATGAACACACTTTATTTCTGGTCTATTCTATAAATATAACCTGCAAAGATGGCAATGCCAACTTTTAGAAGTGTGCAAAGAAATTGGAGGATAGAAATGAAATTGCCAAACCATACAACTTGAATTCAGTAGTGCACATTTCAAGTGCACATTTCAAGTGTATGCTGATCACTGTCCTAAAAAATGGTGAAGAGCTAGGGTGCTGTGGATATCCAAGAAGTCTTCTTCACTGTTTGTATAATATCAACTCAATAGGCCTATCTTCAGACAACATATATTCGGTAAAAATGACAAAATTTTCAATGTTGTATAGCAAGAATGGAAATTTGGGATAGAAGCAATTCTCATTGCTGTTTCTACTTGCTACTGATTTTTTGTATAAATGAATAGTAATGGCTACAAATTTTAGTTAAGTATATTAGATCCTAATGCAAAAAACTAAAGACTTATCAGATTCATACTTTAGTAGAAGTTTCTTTTTTAGTTTGCCATTTAGGCATCTTCCACTTTGTAATTTCAAGCTTAGGTTTAAGGACATAGAATCATGGACTTGGGGATGACATATACCTTTTTAGTTTTAGTTTTAGTTTTAGTTTTATTTTTTTTAATATCGATGACCACATTTTTTTTTTCCAAATTCATCCAAGATTTACTCCCGTAAAATTCGGTAATGAATATTTTTTCTCCTTCCATTTGAGATTTTCTTACTTCCTGCATTTTATTAAATAAACTAATTAACCAAACTGTTATTTCTCAATGTTAAGTTAGTCTAAGAGGTCTCATGTACTCCAACCTTCAAAATGTACAGTTGGTCAAATTCGCATGATCACCGACTATCATTGAATCAAATTCAAATATGAAGCAACTGAATAAATACATTGATTTTAGGAAGTTATGTTAGTATGCAATGTTCTAAAAAGCAGCTGCTTGAACCATTTAGGCGGTTTGGATAGGGGACCACTTTGCCTACTCAATATGAGGTCCCCTTAAGGTGGGTCTTCTAAAAAACAGTCCAGTTCAACTAGGTAACTAAGCAGTTGAACTTTCCTATGTGACTCATGTGGTCTAGACAATCAGTTTAGGCTGGCTCATTTTTTAGCTCACTTGTATTAAAAAAAGAGGTTAAGATTCTAGTCTCCCACCTGACCCTCTTTGCTCTCTCTTTCTCTTGCGCGTAACTCTTTGCTTGATGATCCTCTTATGGAAATCTATGTTGGTGGCCCAACAAATTCTAACAGTCATTCCTGTTCCTTTTCTTCTCCTTTATGAGGTAAATCTCAACTTCCGCTTTCTTTTGTATATTTCTTTGCAGTTAGCTTCTCTTTTATCTCTTTCCTCTATATTTCTTGTGATGCCTCAATTACAATGTGTAACAGAAGTACACAATATGGCATGCCTGCTCAACAAGTTAGCAAATAATGCAAGGCATTAGAGAATTAAATATTGAAACACACTTTCATTTCACAAGTTTACTAGCTGAATATCATTCATAATATGGATGCCTTTATCTGTAAAGGAATTATTGATTTCACTCCTAAGGTTGCACATATTTTAATGATAGATATTATGACTGAATTATAATTTTAAATATCGTAGACTTAAACATTAACAGAAACTCATTGCATTATCTCATACACCAATTTATTATCACAAGGGGAAAATATCAAAGTTCATTCATGAAACAAGATATATATTGTTGGCCACGATTAACTCTGGTATGAGTCTAGAATTGTCACACTTAACCAGATGGCAGTTGTTGTCTATTGTTATTAATACCATAGGAAGTTGGTACCCAACTACCCATATTGTTTTCCATCACTAGTTAATTTTAATATTTTATCTTACTCTTGTGCAGATTCATGCTAACGCAAGAAGGAAAAGAAGCTGCATTTGAGTGCCTCATTAGATCTGGAAATCTTCAATCCACATCAGAAACTAATAGATGTCACTGTATTTCTGATGCTCAAAGTTCATTTGTCGTTGAATTGACTTCACAACCAGCAACTGCAAGCTGTCAGCAAAAAGCGATTGACATTTCAAATGAGGTTGCCGATAAGGTGAGGACATTGTTTCTGTAGTGCCTGTATCAGTTGTCTCTTACAACTTATTGATTACTGTTATCTATTCAACTTAGCTAGTTACAAGTACTCAAGTCGTGATGGATCAACATGAGAGGGAAATTCAAAGCAGATAGTTAGAGATGAGAATAGGGAAGGAAAGAGAAAATGAGGGATAAAAATAAGAGATACATGTTTTCTTGATATATACTTTTAGATGGCATGCTTTTTTTTTACTGAGCAAAATTTGAAAAATATAACAATCAACTTGGTAGAATCTTGTAGTTACCAGTTTGACTTTCAAATGTTAAATCTCCAGGGCAAGCAAGCTGATCTGTCTGATCTCAATGTGGATTATGCAATTCAGAGAAAGCAGAGCATATCAACATTTATCAGCACCCCCATAGTTGAGGGTATTTTTCTTTCTTGCCAAGTTATTTAATCTCTTCAACAGTGTTAAAGTTCATATGCATTTTTTCTTACATTATACTTATACCTGAATTTTTTTGTCGGTTCTACAGATATTATGACCACCATATCTCCAACTGATATGAAATCCCAGATTCCTGTTTGTCTTGATGCCACTCAATCCTCTTTCAATCTACGAGCGTGCACTACATTTGTATGTTTAACACCCTTGCTGACTTGCTGTGCATACCATATTTTTTAAGTTTTAGGACAATGTAACAAAATTAGTCTCTTGTGATGAGGGAATTTTAAGTTTTAAAATTATTTTGACTAATACTGTTAATTAATCTTGATCCTTAGGATCTTCATATCCACAAACCACCCGATAATGATGGTATAAAAGGAAATGATATTCTTGTCATGCCACCATGTGACTTTGGGAAGAAATTTCAGGATATGTACGATGTTATTTTGATATTGGATGATCGTGAAAATTTTGGGTTAGCATCTTTCCATTTTCAATTATTATGCAAAATATGTATTGATTCTATGTTTCATGTTTTTCTATGTTATCTGATCACAACTGTTAATTCATTATTTGATGGCTCTCCCAAACAAAATAGAACACCACCCGTCCACAAAATTAGAAATTCTTGGTTTTTTTTATTATTTGGTATGATTTAGCAAAAACAATAATAAATATATTTTATTACTTATTGCTTGCAAATGTTTGTTAAAGAGCATCAAGACAGCATTAAAACACCAGCCATTCTCCATATAAGAAATAAAATAGAAACTTATTCAATTTTTTTTTTATTCTTTTATATTGATGCTTGGTAAAATTGGCAATGGATATATTATTAATTAATACTAGTTAAGGCTTATTCATGAATAATTGGTCATTTGCAATTGATCTTTTTTCTTAATTAATATTTTACTAGCATTTTTTCAAAATGAGATTGTGCTTTAAATTAAATAAAATGGACAATATTGATTAGTTACATTCCAAATTCCATCTATTGATTAGTGCACACCCCTCGTCTTATGAAGTATACTTTGACTCTGTATGTTTGTACTTGCTTGCTCCATCTCTAACTAGCAACTTGGTATTGAGTTAATTGTATAACAGCTATTAATAGAAAAGGAACTTAATTTCAACTTAAATCTTCTATGCTAATCATATAGAACTACATTGTTATGTGACTATGAATTGTTAATGTGAATCCATGATGTAATAACTTTCTACTAAATCATGTCAAATATGAATTGGTTAAATAACTGCATTATTCCATGGCAAGCTAATTTGTGAGTTTTTTTGATGGAGCTATGGCGTATGACATGTTGCTCAGTCTGTTTTAACCATGATCACATCCTGTATTTCATGTACAGAATTGGCTACATTCAATGAAATGCTGGGTTAGGTTATTGTTTCTTTTACCTTTTTAACTCAATACTTCATATATTATCAATGGTTATGATAGTGCACACAAAATACTTTAGATCTGGTAACAGAAACTCACAAATTTCATTTTTTTTTCTTAATCTTTCTAGGTCCCGTTCAAGAAAAGTCATTGATAACATACAGACGCAATTCAATATCCCAGTAGAGGTGAGTTCCTTGACAAACTGTTTGAACTATAATTTTGACATTTTTGATTTTATATTACCATATTTAACATATGGTTTTTGTCCTTATTTCCACAATGTTCATATTAGGATCTAGATTATGTCAAATGCACAATTTTCTGTTCTAGGCATGCATACATTGTGATTTTTTTTTTTTTCAAATGCGCCTATGTCTTATGCTTGCTACTCATCTAATTTCCTATTGCTTCCTACAAATTATTGAAGTTACATGATATTATAGATTGTTTTGGTAAAACAGCCGACTGAGGCTTTTTTTTTTGTTTGGAAAACATAAAGATCATCTAAAATGTTATCATACTATATTAAGGCAATGTTATTATTACATGTTCTCAGCTGATAAAATATTTTGTTATAAGACCATCTAATTTCCTACTGCTCGAGATTTTAAACCATGCATAAAAATAATTTCACAGATTTAACCAAGAGCAATAATCGCAGCAATAGCTTTAATTCCACAGCTCCACAATTACACAAATGCAGTGCACATAACAGAGTTAGTCCAAGTTTTTGTGGAAACAGCTACACAAACACACAAGTGCAATGCACATAAGAATCAGTCCAATTTTTTGTTTGAACATTGATTAATTTCAAAAAAGATAACATGATTTATTTGGAAAAATTATCATGATTCACCTCTGGATGCTAAGGGTGATTCGATGTTGGTTAAGATGTACAACATAGTAGTGGCATTAAATGTCACAACTTCGTTTTCTGCTTCTGGTACATACATCAATGGTATTGCCAATTTTCTTTATAGGTTAGACGCTTACCTGTTGGAGATGGCATTTGGCTTGCTCGAGATAGAGGCTGCAACACTGAATATGTGCTTGATTTTATAGTAGAAAGAAAAAGAGTTGATGATTTGTGCAAATCAATTTGGGACAACAGATATAGAGATCAGAAGTTGAGATTACAGGTATTCCTTATAAAATATTTTGTTACTCTGATTGATCATCTTACATAATATGTTAGATAACATATGTTCCTTGTCCAAAACATAATATTATGCTTGTCTACATGTAAATGTTAGGTTACTTCACACAAAATAGTACATCATATGGAAAATCTTATTGATTGTTGTATATTAATAAACCCACGAATACAAAGGGTGCAGTTTGGCTATAGCACAGTTGATTGTTATATGTTAGTTCCACATTGGTAATTATTAGGTGCTATGTCAGACAGAAAGATCCTGTGTGTGTGTTTGTGTGAACATATGGCCGAACAAGATTTGTGTGCCTCGTTATGTGATGTCGTAAGATTTGACACTGTGTCTGACTGTCAGTAGATCTGTGTGCCTTAATCAGTGATTAAGAATAGGCACTGTGTCCAAGCCTTAATTGGTGTTCTTGTGAATTATGAGATAATCTCTAAAACTAATGTATTATTGATTGACTATAACAATCAGATGGGATCTCGTTATAGGCACTACAATAATTCAGTCATAAGAATAGGCAAGCTAGAGTAGGTTTGCTAGGAACAGCCAAATGTAGAATCAATGAAATTATGCTCTAGAATTGAAGTAAGACTAAAAATAGGATCATCATCCTGTTTATTTGATTTATGTTAAAAGGTTAGTTATATTGCGTCATGTATGCTTATTTATTTCAAAATAATCTGTCTTTATACTATGCATTTTGTTTATTATATAAGCATATTTCTAGAGATTGGACTTTAATAAACTAGATAAAACTTCTTTTATGGCATAGACAATGTTCATTTATTCTATGTAGAGATGTGGACTCCAAAAACTAATATATTTGGTGGAGGGTGATGTAAATAGTTTGGAGGCTGCTGAAAGCATCAAAACTGCGTATGTTTATTGCTACTGCCATTTTATGTTATTTTCCATTTGCATTTTTTGTGCACATCTGCTACTAATTAAATAGAAGCCTAAATTGGAATAATGTGTCATTTTATTTTTAATATTGTCTTCGGGTACTATTTGTGACTTATAGTTTAGTTTGTGGTATTAAGGTGTATATTCAAATGCATAAGTTGTCCTTGATTGGAAATAACATCTCATGCTGGTTGGCGTGACCAAATTATCTTTACACCGGTCAAACTGGAATATGGGACATGTTGAGACACCAAAACTAACATCGGAATAGCTAAGGGGGCGTTTGGTTTGTTTATTTTCTATTTTCATTTTCTGAAAAATGTGCATTTTCTAAAAAAATAGAAAACGACTTTTTGACATTCTCTATTTTTCTAGAAAATGTTATGTATTTTTTTAGAAAATAGAGATGGAAAATACATACCAAACACAATTTTTTAGAAAATGCGCGTTTTTCAGAAAATGAAAATAGAAAATAAACAAACCAAACGCCCCCTAAGCTTCTTCCTCGGTTCCTCCTAATGTTTGCTGATTGACGCCATGTGTCAGCACACTAGCAACACCATCACCATCTCCTTGACATGTACTTAAATCCCAACATGGGATGAGACTTTATACCGTGATGTTGTCTTTCTAAGTTATTATTTATTGTGTTCATAACAATATAAATTGATGATTCTTGAAGAATTTAATAAAATAATCTGTAAAAGTATTTTCAATCTACCTCATGATACTTTGAAAAATCATATGCAAATTTCACTAGCATCTAAAGAAGCATAATTTATCTTTGGTTCCATGTATCATATTCCTGACTTTCATATAACAAAATTGTGATGCATGAGTTTCTATCATGAAGTGAATCTCTTGCTTCTATAGCTTATTAGCTTTTGAAGTTGTGCATCTCAATCTCCACATGTAGTAAGAGTTGTGTGCAATGATTGAAATACCGTTCCGTGTCGGGTGGCACGAACGGTTTTTACCATTCCGCTTGGGGAGCGAAACTAGCAACGCACGCGCGACAATTTCACATATGTCATCACCTGTCACACACGAAGATGGGTTGGAGGTGTCCCAGAGGTCTGGCGGCGTTGGAAGTGTCCCGCAATGCTTTTGGCGGCGCAGGAAGCATCGCAAGATGCCTCTGGCGTCACAAGATACCCTAGCGCCGCCGGAGACGTCGCACAAAAGCGTCCGCTATGCGATGCTCCTGTTCAAAATTAATATTGTGATTTAATTAATTCAAACAATCCCAACTTAAGTGTGATATTTCAAATAGGGTTTCATAAACCCTAATTAAATTATCCCAATAAAATATATAAAAAATATTTTTATTTTTTTAAAAAAATTAATAAATTTTATTAATCGATATTCTGAAATTATTTTGCTGTCTAAAATTTTATTTAAAATTCTAATAAATTAAATTTATATTCTGATATATTTTTTTAATTATTTTGTGCTTTTTTTTTACTGTTGA
>JBBPFQ010000091.1:3355854-3368890 GCA_037974815.1 Kaempferia elegans | reverse complement strand
CTTGCAAAATTAATTTTTTTTCTCATTTTTCAATTAAATATAAATTATGCATATTAAAGGGTTGGGAGATTATTATTATATAATATATTTAATAATTATTTTTATCACTTTATATATGACCTTATAAATTTAAAATTTTAGATCCGCCCCTGCTTCATATTGATTAATCAGCTCGACGTGTGGAAGTTTTTCATTTCGATAAATTCGAAAATAAGCGGTCTAACAATCTAATATCTTAAATTTATCATCCTATGGAGAAAAATAATCTGCCGGTGCCACGACGAATCAATTTAATGTCATGGATATATACGGGTGAAACAAAAAAAAAAATGAAAGTAACATTTAAAAAAATAAACAAGCCTTTGCTAATTTGCTTGCAACTTTATTTCGTTTTTTGATTTTTTAACTCGAAAAGCACTTTTTACTTACTGAGAGAGTAGATATAATTTTATAGGAAAAATTAAAATTAAAGGAACGTTTGGTTTATGTATTTTTAATTTTTAAAATATATATATTTTTTATAAAATAATGTTTAATTTATATTTTTCATTTCTATTTTTCAAAAAAAAAAAAATAATAATATTTTCTGAAAAAATAAAAAATATTTAAAAATCATTTTTTATTTTTTTAAAAAATATATTTTTTTTAAAAAAATAAAAAATATATAAACCAAACGCCCTCTAAAAATTTATAAAAAATGTACTCTGTTGAAGAATTGTTATGCAATTAAAATCAATTAAGTCGGATAATGTATATCCATCCAATTTCCATCGATCAAGGCAGATGATTGTCCTCTCTTATGAATTCGTTAGTAGTCCCGTGATTTATACAGAACGGATTGATCGGAGTCGCTGGAACGAATAAATCATATCAAATGCGGATCCCGTTGAATTGGATCCGTAATCTTATCGGTGTGTCATATTCGTAAATATCTTCTGCCGTCATGGACTAACAAAAGAATAAAACCCTTTCAGTATATTTTCTACCCATCGGTGAGGAGTTTCGTTTTTCCGTTCGTTCATTCTCCTCTGAAAACCCTAATAATTCCCGCCACATCTCCTGCCCTTCCCGCCGACGTCGAACCCTCAGGAGGAGGAGATCTCCCTCCCGCGGCCAAGTACGAGTGAGAAGAAGAATAGAGAATGGCGAAAGACGAGGAGGAATTCCGAGGTGAGATGGAGGAGCGATTGATCAACGAGGAGTACAAGATATGGAAGAAGAACACGCCTTTCCTGTACGACCTCGTGATCACTCACGCCCTTGAGTGGCCCTCACTCACCGTGCAATGGCTCCCCGACCGCGACGAGCCCGCTGGCAAGGACTACTCCGTGCAGAAGATGATCCTCGGCACGCACACCTCCGACAACGAGCCCAATTATCTCATGCTCGCTCAAGTTCAGCTCCCCCTCGAGGACGCGGAGTACGACGCGCGCCAGTACGACGACGAGCACAGCGAGATCGGCGGCTTTGGTTCCGCCGGAGGAAAGGTAGTTTTGGTTTCGGATCCATGAGTCTCTTCCCTAACAAACCGCTTTTTTTTTCCCCTTCTTGTAATTATCGGGTTCGGTATTTTTTCTTTCTTTTTCACCGACTGATCCCCCAAAGACTGCTAATTCCTTCTCTTCTAAATAGTAAACAACCATGCCTGGTAAACAACCATGCCAACCTATGCCTTTTGGGCAGCAATGTTCAGCCATCTTGCCGTGCATTCTAAAGCAGGGAGCAAGAATGTCCCGACGTGCTTGGCAAAACCTTCTTTTTAAGTGTGAGATGGTTTCCTTTGATGCATCATCCTTGTTGTTCTAAATAACCCAATAAGATTCTAGATCCTGGAGGCCCTTCTTGTGTAACAACTAGCAAATACTGGCTGTTTAGCTTATGATGTAGAAGCAGCCATGTGAAAATTTTCACTTTGATTGCTAAAAAGGAAGATCATATCATTGACTAATAGGCATCTTATCTTCTTCTCTGATAGTGCAATGAATATGCTGAAGAAACATAAAAGAAGCTACAATTTTGATGTTGTTGATAACATTTTTTTGTCAGTTTTCATTTTTTAGCCTAAAGGTCGATTAGCATGATTTTTTGTTCTGTTCGTTTTTTTTTAAATGGACACTGTTTGAGTTCTAGGGTTTTGTCCAAAGATTGTTTATTTATTTGTTCTTCAAAATGTTCACTCTCATCTAGTTGTTATTTGGCTAATTATCACCTACAGAGCAGACTTAGAAAGCAGGTCCGAAGAATTTTCTTCTATATGTTTGAGCATTCATTGGTTTTCATTATTTTTTTTTTGACGTACATGCTTCATTTTACATTGTATAACTGTTGCCATTAAATGTTTCAAGAAGCCAATAATAATAATTTAGTTTCTCAGGCTATTATGTTGATGTTGCAGCACTTCATCTATGGTACATGAGAATTCCTCTGGTCCTTTTACACTCAATTAGTTTGTTTTCTGTTGTATCCAGGTTCAAATTGTTCAGCAAATAAATCATGAGGGAGAGGTTAATCGAGCTCGTTATATGCCTCAGAATCCCTTTATAATTGCAACAAAAACTGTTAGTGCCGAGGTTTATGTTTTTGACTACAGCAAACACCCATCAAAGCCTCCACTTGATGGTGCATGCAATCCTGATTTGAGGTTGAGAGGTCACAATTCTGAAGGATATGGTTTATCCTGGAGCCAGTTTAAGCAAGGGCACTTGTTGAGTGGCTCTGATGATGCCCAAATTTGTTTGTGGGACATTAATGCTACTTCGAAAAATAAAACCCTTGATGCTCTTCAGATTTTTAAGGTTGCTCCTTTGGGTTTTATTAATGTCTATTTTTTTTCTTTGATTGCCCTATATTTTTTGAATCGATATGGTTGTTTAATTCATATCCTATCATTTTCTATGATGTTTCATCATTTTTTATTGTATTGTTTGTCACCAATGTTTTGAAGGTATTCCAATGAAGTTCAATGAGCCTTAACCTAGGAAATTTGATAATAAATTGGTTAACATGAATGAGCTCATCAGATAGTCATCGCAGAACACTAGTGATCATATATGAGATGCATAAGATGCCAAAAAAAAAAAATTGAGCACTGACTATGGAGTTTTTTTAGTATTTTTTTTTAATCTACTGTCACTTTAGTCTTCTTTTTCAGCTCCAATCACTTGATTATTTTACAGTAACAAATTCCATTCTTCAGGAGTGAGGGATGCCAGCTTAGCATTCTTGTTATTCAAGTATCCTACGGCTCAGAGAAGTTTCAAAATATAGCTTCTAGCATGAAAGTACAATATATATTGTGATGTTAGCCCATCCGCTCAACAACTTATGTATTAGGTTTATTCACTAGCATCTTCATGGTTAAGATAAGTAGATTGAACACCAACTTGGTTTTGCCTTGAAACAACACGCATCATTACTCCTTAAGGTGAACAATACTTTTGAATAATGCATATATAAATGGTTAACAAAGCAATAATGTGAAACCTTGATTTTCAACATCTGGGAACATGTGAATCGTAATGAGTGGCTCTGAAGATGTTCAAATTTGTTTGTGGGCATTAAATACTCTTTAGATTTTTAAGGTTGCTGCTTTAGGTTTATTAATGTCTTTTTTTTTTCCTTGGATTGCCTTTTAATTCAACACAGTTGTTCGTATCTATCATTTTCTATGATGTTTCATCACTTTTCATTGTACTGTTTGTCAGCAATGTTTTTGAAGGGATTTCAAATAAGTTCCATGAGTCCTAACGTAGGAAATTTGGTAACTATTTGTACATGGATTTTGATTGCTGAACTTACTATGATACTTTGTGCATTAGGTACACGATGGTGTTGTAGAAGATGTTGCTTGGCATTTAAGGCATGAGTATTGTTTTGGTTCAGTTGGTGATGATCATTATCTGCTCCTTTGGGATCTCCGAACAACAAATAACAAGCCAGTTAAATCAGTGGTTGCTCATCAAGGTGAGGTGAGTTTCTTCTGTCAGAATGCTGGTACTTGGGTATTCAAAAAAATTCCAATTTTGTGTGTATATTTTGGCTGCAAGGTAGTGCACTTTGTTATTTGTTTAGCCTGATATCTCCTGCTAGTATCTATCCATGTAGCATTAAGCTCTCTCTCACTGAAGATCCAAAGAAAAACTTTCAAATTATTCTTTTGTGTGTATCTGTGATGAAATATGCACCCTATCATCAACATCTTCAAAATGTTTTCTGTTTCCTGTACTGGCAAGAGTTATAAAAATAAGATATTGTTGTATGTTATTATCATTTCAAAATACTCAGTTGAAACATAAAACTGACTTCTCAATAATGCCCACTTTAGTTTGCACAATAAGCTGCTTGATGAATTGGATGAGGTTAACATGAGAAATAAGCCAATATCTCAATTGTGTTTATAATCCTTCTCGTGCATTCTTGGTGTTTTAGCACTCATCTTCTAGTTACCTTTTTCCCTTTTTAGTTGTTTTACCAAGTATATTTTACGTTATAATTATTTAATTTTCTAGTATATAATGTATTGACTATATGAGCATATTGACGGGCTAGATCAGTATATGCCTGAAGAACATAACAAGTCTAATATTCAGTTTACTGAGATAAAATATTTCTTTATTTTTTGTTTTTGTAAGATGCTATCTTTTCAGTTTTCAAATGCTGTTTAATGTGATGATGCCTTTTTTTAACAACTGTTGAATTAAGCATCATGTTCCTGAGCTCTTGTAAATCAGATTATTTATTATTCCCCTTGTTATGGTATTTTGGCCTTGACCCTGTTCCTTGAAGGTAGTGTGATTTAGGTTCTTCCTTTTAAACTTCTATTTATTTACTTGAACTTTTAAGACATGTGAGTTGTGTATTGAGCTACTGATCTGTGGCAGGTCAACTGCCTAGCGTTCAATCCCTTCAATGAGTGGGTTGTTGCAACTGGGTCTACTGATAAAACTGTCAAGTTATTTGACCTTCGGAAGCTTGAAAGTGCGCTGCATACATTGGACTGCCACAAGTATTTCTTTACGCTACACTTTTTTACTTTGTTCTTTGTACTTTTTATATTGATTGGTTTGATTTTTTGTTTCAACTGCTATACTGACAAGGTTTATCTTGTGGTGTTGCAATTAGAGAGGAGGTTTTCCAAGTTGGTTGGAGTCCGAAAAATGAAACAATTCTAGCATCCTGTTGTCTTGGACGGAGGCTCATGGTGTGGGACCTCAGCAGGTAATTTTTAAAGCCTTAATAGAATGCAAAATTTATTTGTATTTCTTTTCATGTTCTTAAACATTGTAATCCTTCTATAAACACAGTCACTAGAAATCCATGTCTTGGAATTTTTTTTTTTTTGATGATTACACCAGATTCACTTTTGTCAGTTTGTTTTCGTCCTTTTTTTTTTCATAATCATAATTGTCTACGGAAAAGTTTTAAAGATCACATGAGATCTTAGAGATTCATCTTGCTCACATCTATGATTGGATGATCACGTTTTTGGCCATGGTCTACTTAAAAGAAAAACAAACAGTTTGAATAGTTTAGATGTGCCATGTGCCAAAGAATTTCAAGCATTTGATTGCATGTGATTTTTGCACAGATTCTGATATTGTCACTTACTGAAGTTAATTTTAACCTATGAAACGCCCTATTGTTCGGAACCATCCTCAGTTGCATTTGTCCAGAGTGATCACTGATTCTAATTACTTGATACACGGATTTATTTATTGAAGAACTGCTCTTATTAAATAGGTTACAGGCATCCCCTTTATCCAACATCCGACTTTGTTGGAGACCACCTGTCTGACATTTACTGGGACTTTATTTGACAATTTAGTATTTGAATTGCTTGCAGTTTCGCTCTAATGCAAACCCCCAATTTGCTTAGTTTTTGAAATCTCAAACATGTATTGAAACGTTATCTTAACAGGATCGATGAGGAACAAACACCCGAGGATGCTGAGGATGGCCCACCCGAGCTGCTGTTCATCCACGGTGGCCACACCAGCAAGATCTCTGATTTCTCATGGAATCCCTGTGAAGATTGGGTGGTTGCGAGCGTTGCAGAAGACAACATCCTGCAAATTTGGCAAATGGCTGAAAACATATACCACGACGAAGATGATTTGCCCGGTGATGAACCTCCCAGAGCTTAGCTGCCGTATATATAACGCTAATTATGTCAAAAGGCTGGTAGGGCAAATGTAACTTCCTCCTAATGCACCTGCAGTCTACCATTGCTGTTGCTGCTCGTCTGCATATTGCCTTTTGTGGCCAGTCTTGGATTTATGTTGGTACAAGTTCTAAGTTAAACACTTAATTGCGTGAATTTGTTGAGTAATGCAAGAAACGCTATAATTTGTGGAATTATTAGGATCTGATTTATAGAAGTATTTTTATTGCCAAATTTACCTCCGAATTTCATTGCATATACTCATTCAGTTTCAGTCTACTATCATCACAGGTCAGCCGTGAGCACATACTGTTCCCAGAACATCTTGTATAAAGTAGGAACAGAAACCAATGTTCAAACCTTTGGCAGGCACTCGCCATTAAAAAAAAAATCTAGTGGGAAAAGCAGTGAGTGGAGAAACAATTTCTTATCATCACATCCTTCGATCTGCACTAAAACGTGGATGCAAGTTGTTGAGTTAATGATGGACTGGACGTGATCGTCATTGTTTTGACCTGGAACATCCTCCAGGAAGAAGGAACCTGAACTTATCAGCGTTCTCCAGCAAGTATGAAGGCAGATGCACTGCTGAAGCCGATTTGGGTATCGGTCCCATCTTCTTGATCATCTCCTTAAACGTGTACTCCTCCGGCAGCATGTCGAACAGGTCGTCGCCCTTGCAGATGATCCTCTGGATCCTCGACGGATCCAAAAAGCTCGGCCGGCGCACGCGGTCGGCGTGGCTGTAGGCCGTCATCTTGAACACGAACTCCTCGATCTCCCGGAAGCAGAAGCTGCAGTGCCACCCGGCGTCGGCCAGCATCACGTCCGTCTGCCGCGAGTGCCGGTAGCGCGTCCCTTGGTGGAACAACTGCGCCGTCGCACGCCAGCTGCTGTAGTCCACCGGGAACTCGAAGGAGTACGTGTAGTGCCTCAGCTCCAGGTGCATCACCGGCGGCACCCCGTCGCACCACCGTAGGAGCTCCACCGTCTCGGGGCTGGGAATCTCGTCGGCGTCCGCCATGATGACCACGTCCCCGGGGGCGATCCCCGAGGTGCGGAGCAGAGAGTTGAGCGCCACCCGCTGTTTGGCCTCCAGCCGGAACGGGTCGGTCCCCGGAGTCGGGTCGGCCTGGCTCAGGAACGTCCCGTGGACGATCTTGGATCTCGCGAACTCGAACCGGTCGAGGTTGTCGGCGAAGAAGAGCGGCTTGGCGTTGCCGGTGAAGGTGACGTTGGCCTCCATGATCACGAATTTGTCGACGAAAGGGGCGAGCTCGCGGTAGCGGATCTCGAGCAGGTCGAGCTCATTGCTGAAGATGATTGCATCAAACACCCGGCGAGGGGAGGGGAGGGAGCTCCAGCCGTGGAGGCGGCAGAGGTGGTTCACGGGCAGTCCACACGCATAGTAGTGGGGGATGCGGGCGAACGGCCGCGGCGGCGTGTCCCATATAGGGCGGAGGAAGTAAGATATCTTCCGGCCGTGGAAGACGATGGCGAAGACGAGCGCTGGGAGGAGGAGGAGGAGGAAGAGGAGGTGGAGGGCCTTGTGATGGTGCTTCCTGTTGGCCATGGCGGCCAAAGAGGATTTCAACCCATGATCGATCTGCATCATCTGCAACGACACTACAGAAGGGGAAAAAGAATCGATCATTAGAAATGCAGCAACCGGAAGCTTTCTTCTACCTCCATCGCCAAGATCATCGAAGAACAGGAAACAAAAAAAAAAGCTCTTTTTTCAAGGATTCAAACTTTATCGTAATCCGACAAAAGTTCCACTAAAAATGAAGGTTGGATTCAAGAAAACACGTGACATCCGCCATCGTACTAAACATATCAAATTTATTCAAAAAAAAAAAAAAATCAAATGAGGGAAATACCCATCACCTTCAACCAGCACATCGGTAAAAGGGGGATCTATCTGTCGCCTACCTACGAAACGGCAAGAAGAAAGTAAAGGCGCTCAACGATTGCGCAACAGATCGATTCGAACCTCTAAAAGAAATCTAAAGCTAATGGTCCGACAATGTAGTGGTAGATTGGTACGAACGCCCTAATCGATTTGAGTAAGCATAACCGAGGGAGGAAGAAGAGCGCATGGCAGAAACTCACCCCAGAAGATTAAATCGACCAACCACGAGAAGGATGCTGCATTCTTTTTTCCGATCGAGGTGCTCTTCTCCTGTTCGTCCTTTGGTTCCTTTTTAGAGCGTAACACAGAATATTTCTTCGAAATATTTATATCCTCGAGTACACGTCAATAATTAAATATTTTCATATTTAATATCTCAAATTTTATAATTAAATATTCTCAATAAAATATTTATGAGTCTCATTTTTTTAAAAAATATCCTCAAATTCCATCTTAATAAAAAATATATTCCCACCTTTTGTGGTTGTTTTTACCAAATCACACACCTAAAGATGTGTATTTACTAAATCACGCACCATACTTTTAAATTTACCAAATCTCGCAGAAAAAATTATGAAATTCCTATTTTACCCCTGCCAATAAAATTTCATACACACTGGGCCTGATATGAAAATATCAGGCCCAACGTGGACATGATAATTTGAAATATCAGGCCCAGCGTGTTTGGAATTTTATTGGCAGGGGTAAAATAGGAATTTCATAATTTTTTTGCACGATTTGATAAATTTGAAACTGTGGTGTGCGATTTGATAAATACACATCTTTATGTGCATGATTTAGTAAAATACTGACTGAAAGTAATGTTTTTTTTTACTTTCTTTCTTTTCTGTCACTTTTAGAAAAAAAACATTTGAATATATAATTATATTTTTACCACAAGTGAGAGGGAGACGGAGACTACCCAAAAGGCAAAAGACATTTTCATCCTAAACAAGATAAAGGTGGCTACATCTCTCAACATACTTCATAGATGTGGGTTTGCTATAACTCAATTATGATTATAGGGTTCTCATTAACTATATATAAATTTGTATCCCTAACTTTTACAAGTGAAATTAATTTATAGTGAACTATTAAATTTTTTCTAGGTTAATTAGTTCCAATGTAGACAATTTTTTTTTCCTTTTTTTTTTTAAATTCTCTTGAAAGGCAATATGATAGTGGTGCTATGTTTTCCCCTTAAGAACCACATTAAGAGGTTAATTAACATTTCACACTTGTCAAAATGTATCCAATTAATAGAAGTAAAGAACATTGCTTCCTTGTCTCAACTTACTTTATGGTAGAGGGTGGTTAAAGTGGGATTCGTACAACTCTTTATCATTGGCATCCATTAGTTTCTCTTTTCTTTACTAACTATGGATTTAATTATATCACTAACTTTTGTATACAATTTTTATCCACAATGGATCGATCGAACTCCTTAGTTTCCTTTATTTGAGTACCTTTGATATTTCAATCCTCCAAGTCGATTGAGTTTGTACACAATTCATATTTTGCCAATGTACCTACAAGAAACACATGACCTCGATCCTCTTGCTAGTGATGATGGGCATCATGAGTGTGAGAAGCACTCATTAAATTTGATTGATAGGATGTTGATGGTAATTAATTGGCTAGAGAGAGTGAATATAAAATCATTTAATATCTGTAATTAACCAAGTCAAGTACAATCGTAGTAGAATAAAAGTAAAAAAAAAAAAATAAGACTCCATGATCTATAATTTATCTACAGTGCATCATTTTTAAATTATTCTACTAGTTCTAGCCCTCTACCACTTCTATCTAATGGAATTTCGTTCAAATATATATAATTTGATCTTATCTGTAAACGTAAAGACGAATGCTAAGAAGTCGAAAGTCCACATGTCGCTTGAGAAGACTTAGTGAAGATCTATACATGTAGTGCTCCTCGAAGACTCTCTGAATCATACATACGCACCAAACCAACAGCTCAAAAGGGAACGTTAGTGACCAAGCCGGAGAACAGGAAGAGTGTCTCGGTCTTTGGTTCTCCGACGCTCAAGTTAGTACAACATTTTTCGAGTAATCTTTGCGGAGAAGTGACGAAGAGTAGAATAACTAATGATAATGGCATACTTCCGCAGGTTGTGAAAAGCCCTATTAATATTTGGGCGGTATCTGGCGCGGGAATCAATGAGCTTCTGTAAATGGCGTAGACATTTATGACGTATTGCCACCTTTTCTTAATTATCTTTCCTTAATTAGGTAGACAATTTCGTACTTGTCAACTTTGGAAGTTAATTTCCTCAGTACAAGGAAAGACAGTGCATGCTTTCTGACAGCGTGGCATCGAATATTCTGACTAGATCGTTTGTACTAAGCGACAAGGAGGGTAGATGAGCTTAGAGCCAAACAATCATCTTGTTTAGTCCATTCAGCAAGTCGTTCGACCGCCTTGTTTGTTATGTTCAGTGAGTTATTCGGCCTGTGTGCTTGTTCCGTTCGGCAAACCGTAATTCGGTCAGCCTATTTGGTCCGTTTGGCATCTGCTCATGTGCTTATATTATAAAGAGGAGTGAAGTGCCTGCATGCTCAAGTGGTATGTTCGGTCGGCTATTGGAGTTTTACTTCGTGTTACTGTATTACATTTGCTTCGTCAGTTCGCTCAGTGGGATTGACCGAATGAGTGATTTGTTCGGTCAGTGAGTTGGCTACTGGGTCTATGTTTAGCCTTGACTATGTGTTTGTCATAAGGTGATCTATTCACCTGTCATATTGACTATTTGACCGAGAGGTTGACTTAACTTTGTCCAACTTAAATCGTGCTCCCTTATCATCCGCATCATAATTCTTACTTTTCTCAAGGATATAAATGAAAGCTTAAGAACAAATTCACTCTGTGCATGTGCGTCATCCTTAATTTCACCTCCAAATTTATTTTATTATGGATCTTTGAACCATCAAGTAAGATCTAACCAACTTGATCACCACGTTGAGTCATCCAATGAAATTAACGAAAATAACTCAACCATGTCAAGTCACTAAGATCTCCAAGCTCAATACGAAGTATATAAATACCCCCAGTAGAGCGAGCCTATAGCCAAGGTTAATTATATGAGCCTCACAATATATAAGAGATTTAGTTGGAACGTTTGCTACGATGGACGGAGAGTTGTGGAAAGTTGGATACAATTGCTTGAAACTAGAAAGTGACACTAACTTTAATTTCTTGCATTGTCGATGGGGATTCAATGTGCATATATTAGTGTACATGTGTATGTGTAATATAATATGTGAATGTGATAAATTAGACTTGGTAAGAGTGTATCAAGCACATATAGTAGTACCATACAAGGAGGACGTTGGAGAACCAACCCTAGAGCAAACTACTGTAATAGACTCTCCCTAATAAAAAATTAATTTAATTTTTTATATCAGATATTAAACTGATAAGAACCGACACTACACTTGATCTTAGCAAAAAGGTTGAGAAAGATGTGTTTTCTAATGTTGCCGACCTAAGATATTTATAAAATCTTTTTTGTTTGCGGTGTTGTCAATCCTAAGATATGGGACTAAAGAGATTATATAATATAATATCTATTAATAAAAAATTCTAAATAATATGTCATAATTGAGAACTCTAAATATTTAATGGTAATAAAATTTTTTTCCAATAACATGTAAATTGAAAAGAAATGGCCACTACTACATGTTATATGGTACATTGTCGAAACTACTATATGAATTGGAAAAGAATTTTTTATATAGTAGGCACATCTATAATTAATATTTTTTATAAGTAACAATAAATTTTTATATTGTAATAATTTTGATCAAAATTATGATAATAATATTAGAATAAGTGAATTTTAGGGTGAGATACTATTTAAATATTTTTGAAAATTGGATGCTATTTTGGAAAAAAAAACACTTTAAATTTTTGTCCAATTCTAATAGCAATTGACCGTAAAATTGTTACCCTATATATAAGATGGCCCCTCACTTTTCGGAACGAAAATAAATCAGGGAGGATTTTGCTTAAGGACTAATTCTAATAGCGCAATGATAATAAATAAAAAAGAAATAGGTGTATAGTTATTTTGGAATGACCTCACCTGTGATGCTGACCAGTGATATTTGGCTATCAGCTAATCCTACCAGATTTGCACATCAACATTATCATTATTAATTGCCCAGGACCCTGATATTTGGGATGCTTAAAAAACTTATGGTGTTAGCCATTCATCAAGATTCATTATTTTGATGACCCATAAAATTTTTTTATAGAACTCAATCAATCATCTTCAAAATTAATCAATCATGAAAACTGAATGTCTAGATTAAAAAAAATTGCACATCAACATCTGAGTATAAATATCTAGTGTAAACTCATAGTGGCATGATGATAGGTGACTACGATATTTTATCACCTGTGCACTTGCCAGCGACGTCGTGACTTATTTTTATCTCTCATCGTCCTCACCCCGGTGAAATTTAATAACCCACCAGCTCCGTCTCTCTCCCTCTCCCTCTCGTTCCTTCCCCTGCAGGCCGACCGTGCATCGTGTCGTCACCTTCCATCCTGCCTTTGTCGCTGCCGCCGCTGTCGCTTCGACTAATCCCTATTCTGTCCACCGCTACACCGCCCATACCATTCTCTCGACAGGTAAAAACGCTTCCATAGCTCTCCGTAGCCGTTTCCTTCATCTAACCTTCTCTTTTCATCACCGTCGTTACTACCTTCGCTATGCTCTTTACCCCTTTTTTGCCGCCATTTGCTTCATGTTGATTGTCGAAGCCTAGGGTTTAGGTCAAATCGGGACGCCCCGGACAACCTTGTGTTAGCTGCCACAACGGCTGTCGCAGTTCTCTTTCCAGTAGCTGCGACACTGTTGGTGCAGCTAGCCGATGGGGAGCTGTCACACCGTTGGTACAGCTACTCGATGGGGAGCTGTCACACCGTTGTCGCAACTGCT
>JBBPFQ010000091.1:3311360-3322589 GCA_037974815.1 Kaempferia elegans | reverse complement strand
ACATGCTACCTGAAATTGTATCAATAGCTTGATATTCAATTTGGACAACATTCTACCTGTTTACTCCTTAAAACCAACAGTATCGAACTGAAATATTTCATTGTTTATCAAGCTTTTAACCCTGTTGAAGTCATTTCGTTCAAAGTTGGAATTCTTGTACCTCAACAAATTTTAAATGGATAAACCATCGGACGTTAACTACCTTCGACTGCCATGCCATGGCCGTCATAATTATTTAAAGAAGGTTCGACGATTTTGGTGGGACATAAACAAGGAAGAGTTCTCTTGATTTGATATTTTGATACACGTCCCATTCGCAAGAACCAAATAAGTCAAAACATGGGGCATGCTAAAACAAAAGCAGATTAACGAATTAATCTCATCAGAGTTATGACCATTTTCGCATTTATATATATATATATATATATATATAAAAGTTTTGTTATTAAATTATATAGATTAAAGCAGGAAACGACAATGAGCTTAGTTCAAAAGCAATGTTAAAAACAGATTAGTTCGTTGTTACCTCTCTTATACGACAGCTGCTACTCTGCATTAACTTTTAAAATAAAAAAATTTAAACTTCTTTAATAGACTACTAAATTTTATTAATAAAGCGCTCACCCTTAACGTCCCCATCAGCCCGCTCTGTGATTGAAGAGGCAAGTGAATGAAAAAGTGAGTTATATGGAATGTAAAAATTTACATCCCGACAGCCCGGTGGTTCGACTACTCGATTTTAAGTGATAAACTTCCTACTATTTAACACCATAATTATGTTCATCAAACATAAACATTCGAATACATGACATACATCCGGGTACAAGACAATGAGGCTGTTTCTTACCATGAGGTATTTTCAAGTCCTGTGCGTTCCAATACTTAAGCAACCATACAATCAACCAGCTTCTCAATCCGGTTCGGTGCGTCGTTCTTGCTTTTGCTTGCCGTCAGTTAACTCACCTACCATGTTAAACCCTCACCTAACTTCAAAATCGATAACGAAACCTATTAACAGTCTGTGGGAGCTCATCTACCACGTTGAAGAAACGTAGAGAAAAATGGAATCTCCGTATTGGCCCATGCCAAAAGGTTAATAGTTGTCAATCATGACGTGAATCAAATCACACATCAAAAAAGTGCAAGGTCACGCACTCAATCAGCTGACTTTATCCATCTGGCAAAGAAAAAATTGAATTGGCTGTGTGTCAACATCTCTCGTATTCCATGATTCATGCACGCGAGCGATTAACTGTTAGGCCAAGAAGGAAGAACAAAAAAAAAGGAAATAACTGACCATGAAAAGATTACAGAGAAGATTTGAAATAGCTCTAGCTCTTGTTGCCGGCTTCGCCGAGATGGATTGGAAATGAAGGCTCACTGCTTGACTGAGTTGCTTACTGCTAGTGCCATCATCCATCTGCAGAATATCATGGATCACACAGGATCTACCAGAAGTACTGCCGTCCGAGCTGTTTAATCCGAACATCACGATGTCCTGGCACGGAGTGGTTTTAGCTGTACGACCACCACGCTGATGTTGTCTTCGCTTTCTCTGGAGACAGCGAGTTGAGCTAATAGAGCAGCTGCCTCTGTGGCAGTGGAGCCGCCGACGGCATCGGGGAACATCCTTGCCATCCGGCCATTGAGGCATTGCCTAGCAATCTTACAAAGATTGTAATGCTATGGCAAGCCATTCACAAATGGCTTCAGGTAGTAGTCCCCTGCAAGATTGTAATGCTATGGCAAGCCATTCACAAACTAGCAATGAATTACATGAATTTAATAACTCAAGGAGGAAGACGCGTGAAGGACGGAAGAGAAACCGATAGATCTTGAAGTGGCTAGAACTCCCAAGACACGATACCCTTCCCAATTGATAACCCTCCCTCCGGCCGCCTCCACTCTTGCCATCTCATCTGGTCTATCAGCCTGCGATTGCTCAAGAATACGAGATTCACAAACAGGAAACAATTATCTTTTTCACAATTAAGAAGATAGGATTGGTAAAAGTCAAACTGCTGATCAACTTTCGAATGGGACAAACAAAACACGTTCGAATGGGACACCGGGACAGAGGCATCTGCGGGAGAGAAGATTCGAACTGCTACCAAACGGTCATCTCCATCTCGACCCCAGATCTGAATTTCTTCGATCTTTGTGAATCGAGATCGGAAAGGGCGGAAAAGCGAGCGAGGCGACCTATGGGCAGCAGCCGCGAGATGAAGCACCTGGTAGAGGTGGAGAAGGGGCAGGAGGCCGTCGACGGCCGTCCCTCCGTCGGACCAGTTTACCGCAGCGCCTTTGCCAAGGACGGCTTCCCTCCTCCCGTCCCCGGCATAGACTCCTGCTGGGACATCTTCCGGTGCGATGCCTTTGATATCAGATTCGTTTACTGTCTTATTTCCACACACAAAAAAAAAAAAAAAAGGACATTGATAAACCTCGATTTAATTTAGCTTGTCTGCTGAGAAATTTCCTGGGAGGAACATGCTTGGCCGTCGAGAAGTCGTGGATGGGAAGGTTGGACGTTCGTTATTTGCAGTCTGTTATTTCTTTTGACCTATCGTGATTCTTTTTCCTCAAATTCGTTTTCAGGCCGGTAAGTATGTCTGGATGACTTATAAGGAAGTTTACGACACTGTGATTAAACTCGGGGCTTCCATCAGAAGTTGCGGGATCGAGCAGGTTAGAGCTATGAGATTGTCACTGTTAGTCTTTGTTCTCGTAAAGTGAATAGTGAGTGATATTCCCAAATGAAGGGACTAAGTGGCAACTGCAGCATATCTTATCAAAAATACAAACTGATTCCTTGCATTCGTTGTTTGTGATACGCTTTAGACCATTTTAGATTCTTGCTGATGGCCGTCTCACACTTTCATGTTTCCGTTATTTGTCTGGCAATCTACATTACTTTTGGCAAGTGCAGGAACATAAGTATCTGAGATTGTCACAATTCATTGTTGATTTGAAAGTAAGTATCCTTTGAACTTTAGGTCTGTTTCATTGAATGGATACATTGAAAGATGCTAGAACCTAGGGATAAGTGAATGGTGGGATCATTTTTTCCCTTATTTTCTTGGATTAAAGATGCGAGATTAATATTTGAAAGGGTAAATTTAACCACCCATTCTCGGTAATAAGTCTGACCCAAAATCAGGTGGAAAATTTAAAAGTGCAAAAAATTATGCATCCTTCAGTATACATCCATTCAAGGAAACAACTCAAATAACAATTCTTTCTCATATCTCCTCTCTGTTTACCCTGTCGTTCCAATATGCCCATCTTTTTAATTTATCATTCTTCAAAAGAGACAAAGCCTCTAGTCTGTTTCTTTTTTGATCTTAGATGGAATTGCATGTAAATGAAAGAGATCAATCAAATGGTTCTTAAAAAAATTACCAACCACCCTGAGCTGAAATCTCTTTTTTTACACTGCCAATAATTTACCTCTCAATGAAAATACTGTTGACTCCTTCACTTCCAATATTAGCTTTTAAACTCTTTTCGACTTGAGATATTGTATTGTCTAATGTTCCCATTTTGTTCCAAAGCTATTTCACTTGAGACCCTCTAACAGAGATTGTGCCACTGCCAACCAACAAGGGAAGTTCTAATCTTCCTTTATACCAAATTTTCACACACAAAGCTTGGTTACCACAATCCAAATCCATAGGTTCTGACTAATTCATCTGTATCTTTGTCAAATCTTGAACAAAGAGTAGCTAATACATTGTTAGAATACATGAAAAAATCTGTTTCAGTAAGTTACCATCAAATGTTGCAAAATAACTAGTGTGTTTCATGAGGATAATGAGTTCACCTAGTGAATGTATATGGTAATTTTTTTGTGCATTTTCATATGATGGGCACATGATTTGCAATGTTTTCTGTATGACACCACAAAGTTTATGGCTTTTCTAGATCCCACCTTGTTTGCACAAGACAAATTTGCACTTCACGAGAAGATATTAATGAACTTTTTCTGTGCTTATAACTTTTGGCATGATTATGTTGATATATCAATGAAGATGGCTTCACTCTATAACTTTAACATTGCTCCTTAACAGGGTGGTCGTTGTGGTATCTATGGTGCTAACTGCACTGAATGGGTTATTAGTATGGAGGTAAATTTGCTGCACAATTTAAGTTAGTCTGGTCTTACAAGTTTAGCTATCTTCTAAAATGCGACTCGATGAGAATTCAGAGTGTTCTAGAAGCATTTCTTTTGTTTGCTTCTTGATCTAGAAAAGGCTAGCTTTTGGAATCAATCATGGTTTTATTTGTTTGAAAAAAAATTTCATGAGTTGCTTCGAGCTTGATTTTTGTAGAAGTCATGTTTTCAACATCACAGGCTTGTAATGCTCATGGGATTTACTGCGTTCCTTTGTATGATACGCTTGGTAAGTATGACTCCTTAACAAATCTCACTTAAGATTCTTAAAGCAACAGTGTTTTAGATCTGATGTGTTGACAAAATCATATTTTATTAGTTGTTTCTCTAATTTGTGCATGTAATAACCCTATTATCTTGTATTGGCCAAAGGTGCTGGTGCTGTAGAATTCATTTTATGTCATGCGGAGGTTCAGATTGCTTTTGTAGAAGAAAAAAAGATTGCAGAGGTATTTTAATTTCATCTTAACTAATGAAATCTTTTTGCCCGGCATGATAGCATTTATGAATTTTCTCACTCATGAACCTGATAATCATTATCTCGATTAGACATTGGCATTCCCATACCTTGCTAGTGCTTTCTCCAAATGGTATCCATAATCATAACTAACTGTATTTTTGCACTGTGACTGCTCTTCGTTTCTTCTCTATTTTCACTTTTATGGTACAATGTGATTCCCATAGTCAATCATTTAATTTCAACACTAGGTGGTTGTTTTTTTCTGGCCAGGACACTGACCTACTGTGTGAAAACTGAATGTTGTATTAACATGAAAACTAGAACTTACAAAAGTCCTGCTGATCAATTTTTCAGGTGTTGAAAACACTTCATGTTTCATCCCAATTTTTGAAGAGTAAGTTGATTTATTTAACTACTTCCATGATCAAGCTTTGTACTATGCCAATTTGTTATTGTTTATTTACAGCAATTGTTAGCTTTGGTAAAGTCACCTCTGAACAAAGAGAAGTGGTTGAAAAGTCTGGCTTGGCAATATTTGAGTGGGATGAGTTCTTACTCTTGGTAGGTTAATTTAAATTCATTTTTCAGGTTTATTACAGATCGTCAGATGATGGGTACTTAATTCCCAAATAATCTCCTAGCTTTGTGATGGCTTAGTGGTTTATACCTTCTATTTAGTGAAAGATTAATTTCCTTTATTTTATGCATCATTCATATTTTGTCAACAAATTCTAAGTACTATCTTATTTTTGAGGTTGTGAATGGAGCATAATGTGGTCAAAGCTTGATCGTAACTACCCTTTGGACTATTTTTGGTTTATAAATTCTACATAACTGATGCATTATACAACACATGTTACTTGGTCATCTGCCTTTGAATATTATATACTGCAGTTTGGCATCACTATGTTATAGCTGTCTTATCAAGTTCCATAGGGATTTGAATAAAGAAAAAAAATTCTTTATCTTGTGCTCCTAGATATATGATTCTGCTTTCTACATGCTTCTAGATATATACTTCTGCATTTTCCTGTATCCTTTTTAGCATTTAATATATTTAGTTAACACCATTGACTATTCTTAGTCTTAAAACAACAGACTATGAAGCATCTAAATGTTTGCAATACTTTTCATTCAATTTGAAAAATACTCTTCATTTTATGTTATGTGATAGTGGCATAGTCTCTTAATTTAAGCCGAATCAGATTTTTGGGAAAATCTTGTCTATATATGCAAGCTCTACTCTCATCATATCTGTAGTTATTTTACTAGTATCTTCATCCTGCATAGTAGTACTTGACTTTCTTTTACTTATGTGCTACATATAGGGATGTGACAAACAATTTGATCTTCCTACTAAGAAGAAAGATGACGTGTGTACAATTATGTACACCAGTGGTACAACCGGTGATCCTAAAGGCGTACTTATCTCCAACAAGAGCATCATTACTCTTATCTCTGGCGTAGATCGATTTCTTCTTGGTGTTAATGAGCAGGTACTGAGTTTTATATCTTTCTTGAACTTTATGATGTAGAGCTATGGTTGTTACCTTAGTTTTATCGATCAGCTTTGTTTTTTTGTTATCTATTTCTACTTATTATTACTCTAACACCCCCTTGTTTTGGTTGTTTTTCAATCCTTAAAGTTAACCGAAGATGATATTTATATATCATATCTTCCACTTGCACATATCTTTGACCGGGTGATTGAAGAGATGTTCATTTATCGGGCGGCTTCAATAGGATTTTGGCGTGGGGTAAGTCTTCCAGTTCAAGATTCTATGCCCCAGAAATTAGGTTTCAGTTATATTAGGTTTCCATTGCCATATTTCAGGATATCAAATTGTTGGTCGAAGACATTGGGGAACTAAAGCCAACAATCTTTTGTGCTGTTCCTCGTGTGCTTGATCGCATCTTTACAGGTTTTCTTGTTGAGTGTATCAATAGCATATTGTGTTTTGAGTTGTTATGAAAACATTTTAAAAATTAAGTTATTTTCTTAATGGTTGGTTATTTCTAGATAATTATGTTTTCCACTTTTAAATGTCATTTATGCGGTTCAATTATTCTTAACATTAAATATTTTGGGTCGGAATTCATGCACTTAGAAATGTACAATGTTGATGCTAACATTGGCATTCTTTGTCTGTGCTAACTTGCTCGTAGCAGACTATATGTCCAAGTCAACTGTCATTGCACTTCGCATGTGGTGCTGCAAATTGCAGTAACGTGGTGTATGGATTGGAAATTAGTGTGATCTGTCTTGAGTCAACTATATATTTGGTGGAATTAATTTTGACTTGTCCAAATGATCCTAAAGTAATGTTTTACTTCCACCTAGCTTCCAGCTGAATTTTGGCCAATTTCACACTTGCTTCACTTCTTCCTGATTTCAATCTCTAAAGTTAGATTTAGTTTATGTTTAACGCTACCCGTTCAAACTATTAGTATAAGTATTTTGAACTAATTGTAGTATCTTTTAGCTGATGATGTGGGTTAACACTTGAGAGCTTGTTGGGGATTGAACATTAAATCTACACACTATTTACAATGCCAACTGTTTTAAATGTTTATATGCTTTAATTGCACTGCAAGACAAATGATTTTACCATATTGTAAAGTTATATTGGTTCTCCATGTGAACTCTTGGAATTAAGTATTATTTCAAGCAATGACAATATCTGAACCTTTAAGTGTGAATGTTCCTATATATTCCAACTTGTTAACAGGGCTACAGACCAAGATTTCCACGGGAGGAAAGCTGAAGCAAACATTATTTAACCTCTCTTATAAATAGTATGTTATGTTTTCCTCATATCCATCACCGAGAATTTTCTATTGGAAGTATATTGTAAATCTAATTTGTGATGATCTATCTTTGTCCTGGTGATTTTTGCATTGACATGGAGTAAACATTTGCAGCAAACTTCATAACATGGCAAGAGGAAGTAGGCATGAAGAGGCAGCTAGAATTTGTGATAGATTGGTATTTAACAAGGTGATTTGAAAGATTAGGATCTTTTGCTATTGTATTTTCCTGAATTTTGATTAGTAGCCCTAATCCTGCCACTTCATTATGGTTGTTGTGGACTTTACAACTTGTTCAGGTAAAAGATGGACTCGGTGGGAATGTACGACTCATCCTATCTGGAGCAGCTCCTCTAGCAACACATGTTGAACAATTTCTAAGAGTGGTGACATGTGCACATGTTTTACAAGGATACGGTATATGTGATTCATTCAAATAAATTCACAACAGTATGTAGATAAATTCACATCTCACTGTTGAAATGAAAGCCATTACTGCTGCTGCAGTAGATAGACCTTGACTCTGCTGAACTTGTCTTTACTGAAAATTGTATAGAAGAATGAAGTTTGAAATCGAAGCTAGTTGGAGTGTAGTAACTCGGCATGTTTACCATTTTGTAAAATCTTTGAAATAGGGAGCAATCCTTGAACATTTGTACCATTTTTGTATGCCTTGTGAAAATATTAGTTACTGAGTTCATAACTTGGTGTTAACGTTGTTTGCTATTTTATCTTCTTTTTCACCATAAGTTTCTGAATCATTTCCTTTTTAATGCTAGGTCTTACTGAGACGTGTGCTGGGACGTTCGTATCATTGCCTAATGACCTTTCAATGCTTGGGACAGTGGGCCCACCGGTAGCAAATGTTGATGTGCGGTTGGAATCTGTCCCCGAGATGAATTATGATGCTCTTTCAGAAGTTCCTCGTGGAGAAATATGCATTAGAGGAGATACATTATTTTCAGGCTACCACAAAAGAGAGGACCTCACAGAAGAGGTTATGATAGATGGATGGTTTCACACAGGTTTATCTCAGCCTTATAATTTATAGTCGATATAAAAGTTTATTTTGAACAAGGCTATTTCTTGCCTTGGAATGACATTTTTTTACATGTCTTGCTGCATTTTAACGTCTCTGAAAATGCATTCTAGAAGCAAATAACAGGTTTAATGCAAAAGAAAATTGTTAAGTATAATGCTTGGTGGATGTTTTTTTTTATCTTCAGGTGACATTGGTGAGTGGCAGCCAGATGGAAGTATGAAAATCATTGACAGAAAGAAGAACATTTTTAAACTTTCACAGGGAGAATATGTTGCAGTTGAAAATTTGGAGAACATATATGGCCTTGTTAATGATATTGATTCGGTATGTCTTTTTTTTCATGTACCACTTATTAAGAACAATTTTCATTACATCTATATTAATTCCATTCTGCAGTTTAGCATTATACCTTCTTAAAAGATGGGACGCTTATTCTTTGGTCCTGAAATGTGTAAATTTATTATCATTCTCATAGTTCAGTTAGTGTGGAAGTTAAAATTTGTGAATTATCACAATCTTTTACTTGTTATTTTACCCTGGCCGCAAAAGCTTTCTGCTGCTTGAAGATTTCCTGATGCCATGAGTGTTGATATAGACATTACTACAACTCAATGACAACATGTCGATGCTTGATATCTCTGTGATTGCCGAAACTTTCAAGATTTGATTTTTTTAGTGCTGACTGGATCAATGTAAAATGTGTGAGAGAATTATGTGACAAATTTAGAAAATGTAGAACTATAGAAAAGTTGGATTAATTTGGTAACCCTTGTTTTGTAAGGTTGATTCCTGCCAATTACTAACCTGGATTAGTTATTTCAGATATGGATATATGGAAATAGCTTTGAGTCTGCTCTTGTCGCCATAGTCAACCCAAATATGCGAGCGCTTGAACATTGGGCTCAAATGAATGGTATTAGTGGAGATTTTGCCTCTATCTGTCAAAATTCAAAGGCAAAAGAGTACATTTTGGGCGAACTTACAAAGATTGGAAAAGAAAAGAAGGTGATTTGTTTGAACTCGTCGATAATTTACCTGTCAATTTTCAAATGTAATTGGTGATAACTCAGATCACATTCTTGCAGTTGAAAGGCTTCGAGTTCATTAAAGCTGTTCACCTCGATCCAGTTCCATTTGACATGGAACGCGACCTGCTTACCCCAACATACAAAAAGAAGAGGCCACAGCTACTGAAATATTACAAGGTAAAAACTAATCTTCCCACCTCTTGGTACACCAAGAAATATAATCTGTCACATATAATGTTCTCATGTCTTACCTCTAAAATTTTTACTGTTCTTTATGATTCAGTCTTTTGACTACTCGCTACATGTTCCACTATACATTTTCTTTTTCACAGATAATAAAATTTGTTTGTTGGCTTTCAGAGTGTCATCGATGATTTATACAAAAGCTTGAAGTGAAGCAGTCGATATTCAACCTGCAGTATAAAACATTAGTGTGTGCTTCTTCGTTCGCTGGTATTGCTGTTAAGGTTCTTCGGGAAAAAATATTAAAACCTTTTCTTTTTTTTTTCATCAAAAGGCATAAATCTATAATGATACAGTGGTTATTAGAAGATTGCACACATAAATATATATTCATTTATATTACATTTACTGTTTAATATGTAGCCTAAATATTAAAATTTTCACGCAATCAAATACAACTACCATGCTACCTGAAACTGTATCAATAACTTGATATTCAATTTGGACAACATTCTACCTGTTTAACTCCCTAAAACCAACAGTATCGAACTGAAATATTTCATTGTTTAACAAGCTTTTAACCCTGTTGAAGTCATTTCGCTCAAAGTTGGAATTCTTGTACCTTAACAAATTTTAAATGGATAAACCATAGGACGTTAACTACTTTCGACTTCCATGCCATGGCCGTGATAATTATTTAAAGAAGGTTCTAATAGGAATTTGCTTTTGGTGGGACATAAACAAGGAAAGAGTTCTCTTGATTTGATACATGTCCCAGTCGCATGAACCAAATAAGTCAAAACATGGGGCACGCTAAAACAAAAGCAGATTAACGAATTAATCTCATCAGAGTTATGTTTCGAGGGACCATTTTCGCATATATATATATATATATAAGTTTTGTTATTAAATTATATAGATTAAAGCAGGAAAGGACAATCAGCTTAGTTCAAAAACAATGTAAAAAACAGATTAGTTCCTTGTTACCTTTATACGACAGCTGCTACTCTGCATTAACTTTTAAAATAAAAAAAAATTTAAACTTCTTTAAAATGTCAGAGTGGCAAGTGAATGAAGAGGCAAGATAGTCTAATAAATTTTATTAATAAAGCGCTCACCCTTAACGTCTCCACCAGCCTGCTCTGTGATTGAAGAGGCAAGTGAATGTAAAGACATTCCCATGGTTCGACTACTCTTAAGTGATAAACTTCCATCTATTTAACACCTTAATTATGTTCATCGAACATAAACATTAGAATACATGACATACATCCGCGTACAAGACAATGAGGCTGTTTCTTATCATGAGGTATTTTCAAGTCCTGTGCGTTCCGATACTTAAGCAACCATACAATCAACCAGTTTCTCAATCCGGTTCGGTGCGTCGTTCTTGCTTATGCTTGCCGTCAGTTAACTCATCAACCATTGATGATTCACTATGCAAAAATTTACACGATTTTGTTCAATTTGTTGGCAAACATTTTTTATCATGCATTTTGCTTTTTATTCTGGAATTGTTTTCATAAAATGTAGC
>JBBPFQ010000091.1:3293882-3310106 GCA_037974815.1 Kaempferia elegans | reverse complement strand
CTGCATTACTGGGTGGTGGTGCTCTGGTTGGAAAGGCCAACTCATGAAGACTGAGTGCATCTCCAGCAAGCATTTCAAATGTTGCACCCTCAACTCTACTTGGAGTTCCTTTGAAGCATTTCTGAATAACCTCAGAAGAGAGTCCTAGAGCTTCAAAAATCTGCGCACCCTTGTAAGATGCCAAGGTAGATATCCCCATTTTAGCAAGAACCTTCATCATTCCATAGTTGCTGGCTTTAAAGTATTTCTTAACAAGATCCTCCCTTGATTGGAATTTTCCATCTGCTTTAGGAGGGATCTTTCCATCAATTTGTAATCGCCAAATTGCTTCTATGGCCAAATACGGGCAGATAGCATCTGCTCCAAACCCAACAAGAGTACAAAAGTGATGCACTTCACGGGGCTCTGCGGATTCAACCAGCAATCCTACCTGTGTCCTCTCAAGTGTTGAGACTAGATGTTGATGAACAGCACCAACTGCCAAGAGGGAGCTTACAGCAACACGATTGGAAGAAAAACCTACATCATTCCTAAATTCAGTCTCTTTTTACAATAAAAAATATATACATTGTTAAGACAGCATGTAGAATCATAAAGTTAAAAGCAACATAGAAACTAAAACAAATGAAGATATTATATATGCCCAAATATGGAAATAAAACAAATGATAGTTACTATAAATGAACAAAATCATTAAAAGTCAATCCATAGCAGTCATGTTAACATGATTTAAGTAATTAAAAAACAAGTACCCTAAGTTTTGAAATCCTCACCTCTGTCAGACAGTACAAGAGTTGTATAACCTTTATGGATAGCAGAACGAGCTTCCAAACAAATCCTATCCAAGGTTTCCTCCAAACCCTTTCGGCCTTGATCCTTTGGATATGTGATATCAAGTACTTTGCTACGCCAACCTCTATAGTTCATCTTTTTTACAGCTTCCATTTCGTCAATGGATAGAAGAGGCCCCTTCAATGACAGACGATGGCACTGCTCTTCAGTGGTTTCAGTAAGATCGCCTTCAGGACCAATCATACACTCCATGGATGTAACTATTTTCTCCCGGATCGGATCAATTGGTGGATTTGTAACTTGAGCAAACATCTGCTTGAAGTATTCGAAGCTAAGTTTCTCTCTATTTGACATCACGGCCAAGGGAGCATCATTTCCCATTGAACCTAGAGCTTCAGTGGCATCTTTTGCCATTGGCAGCAACAACATTTCCAATGCTTCAACAGTATAGCTGAAAGAATAGTTCAGCAGGATAAATTTTTCAGTGAAAATAGATTTTTAAAAAGATGGAAGCAGCTTTCCTAGCTGGGAATTACCCAAAGGCTTTCAGTGGTGCCAGAAGACCATGAAGCCCCATGTTTTCCATGTCCTCATCGTGAGTCTGAGACTAAGAACAATAAGCAACCAATCATCAGTCTCCCGTATGCATAGGCAAACACAAACATAGTCCTCCTCCAAGAACATATAAACTTACCCGTACAGTCCCAAAGATGCTTGGAGGAATACTTTCGCTTTTAGGGACAGAATTGATGACGTCTTCGAGGCAAATCTTCTGTCTCCTAAGCCATTCTCCATATGGTCTAGCCTGTGAAAATTGCTGCTTAAGTGTTTCATCATCAACAACAACATGATTTTCAAAATCCACCAACAACATCATCCCAGGGTTGAGCCTTCCTTTCCTTGCCACTTCAGTGGGAGCAATGTCTACAACACCTACTTCACTAGCCATGATAACACGTCCATTATGAGTGATATAAAAGCGGCCAGGTCTCAGACCATTACGATCCAATGTTGCTCCAAGATAGCGACCATCCGTAACTGTAAGAAAAAATTAGCATGCATCTTCAGATAAATATTCTGCTACAGCATTTTCAGTAAGCATTGTCGCTGAATCTCACAAGATATGAGGGCGGGTCCATCCCAGGGCTCCATAAGAGCTGAGAAATATTCATAGAGAGCCTTCCTATCAGGATCCATATTCTTATCATTCTGCCATGCTTCAGGTATCATCATCATAACAGCTTCATGAAGACTTCTGCCAGCACGGACCAGAAGCTCAAGGACACCATCGAATGCGCCTGAAAGTATGAATTAATACAGATCAAGCTCGCATAGATTTTAGGGGGGGAATTCAATATGATACCTATGTTCACATGAAACTGTATCACTTCAAATACACAACAAATACAACAGCAACAACCAAGCCTAGTCGGCTATATAGATCCTTCTACGCCATTGGGCTTTCAACTACTATATCATTATCTATATTTAAATAAGTTTTATCCTATTTTATCGTTACTAATCAAGTCTTCCTTATTCTTCCTCTTCCTTATTTAATGTGTATTTGTTATAGTTTCGCCTACGTAGAGTTTTATTAGTCATCTAATACATATTCATACCATATTAAATAAACCATTAAATAATAAAGTTATAATAAATGCCCGAACCTACCAGAATCAGATGAGCTAGCATCAACAATAGGCAGCAGTTTCTTCATTTCATTCTTTGATAAACCTAATTCCTTGCACTTCAACAATCCTTCACGTGCCTTCATCCTTTAGAGAAACAATATCAAAGGAGTCAAGCTACTTTGGCATTTTATTGAGAACATGATACAAGGATTACAGCCCACTTAGCTTCAAAACATACCAATTCACATTGCCCCGCAATGTGTTGATTTCTCCGTTGTGGCCCAAAATTCGCATAGGTTGTGCACGATCCCAACTCGGAAAAGTGTTTGTAGAGAATCGAGAATGAACCTGTACATGAACATATTTCTCAGGGATCTAAATTAAAGCTATCTGAATTTGCACTTGGTATCTCTTCTAAAAATGTCAACATCAATGTGTACTCAAAAGCACTGAGTTCTATTTATCGTCATAGTCAATACAAAATAACACGGGAACCTAAGCTACCTTCACCAACAATTCTTTTCACCTTCAAATTGGAACTCTCATCCCACTGATCATGGGGAGCAGTGCATCATGATTCTGCAACATGGTTTACTAAGTTATCGACCACAAAGATCTCACCAACCCACCCAAGTTATTCAGTACTCAAATTTAAGCAGTACCAAATACAGAAGAGTGCAAGATATAATTCAAAGTATAAAGCCTCAAAACCTTATTTAACCTTAAGAGAGTTCCGTTACCAGTCTTCTCTTGTAGTCTGCTGCAATCAGAGTTCATAAGTAAAGAAAGAGGTCAGATAGGTTTGTATTTACCAGGGCCATGTAACTTGTAAACCTTTCATCTCCAAGATCTGCGTAATAGTAGTCCTTTAGTTGATCAGGCTTCAATTGACCTTTATAAACAACAGTCCTGCCAAAATCAGATAAATAAGAGATACTTCTACCATAAACATAATAAATAAATTAAATGAATTGATTCATTAGAAAGCTTATATTATATTTTGAACATGAATAATAATTTCACATATTGGACAAAACAAAAATGATTGCAACAAAGGATGATACCAAGTTTTAAATAAAAAAACAAACCTAGAAGAAAGTGAGCAAATATAGAAGTCCTTAGCTCCACCATGCTGCAGATTGAGAGCAGCTCGGATAGCTACCATTGAAATCCTCCGTAATATATACATCTAGATTTATTCAGATATCAAAGTCAATACTCATTGTAACAAATAGTGACAGACTGTTCCTATGGTGATCTGCAATAAGACCAACACAAAGCTAGAGACAAACCTGTTGCTCGAGATCAGCACTTGACCGTGGACTTGGAGTGAGAAAAACTTGCTCAATGATTGGCTCAGTTTGACGAGCAGATTCACCCAGATCATTATTATATGTTGGTACTGAGCGCCAGCCAAGCACAGCATGTCCCAAAGATTCTGCAACCTGCAAGCAAGATCAATTATCAAAGGGAAATTGTTCAGATATAAAACATCATAGAGGATACTGATGTGATTCATACAGAAAGCAAAAGTTATCAGACATGCAATAAAATAAAAGAAAGGAAAAAAGACTTACACTCCAAGTGTGGCTATCACATATGCACACACAATAGAATTAACCGTAGCATCCAGTAGAAGTCATTCTTGTCATCAAGCCATTGGTTTCCACAATTTAGAATTAGCTACATTGATTTTATCCACTCTTGCACTCTATATAAGATCATATCACTAGTAATATCCAAACCCTTCAAATCACTTTTTGTTGCTTTAACAGTTTAAGTAGATATCTATCTGGTTTCACTAACTCTTAAGCATTCAACTCTATCAATTCAACTCATCTAACTATAAAATCTATCGATTATGACTACTGTTAGAAGAGTTGAATGATTAAGAATAGGTGTAAGAAACAAATGGAGACAAAAACATTAAATTTTGAATATTAGTAAAGCTACAGCGTTGCATAGAGCTCAATGAAGAGAAGGGATAAGATCTATGTTGCATAGAGATCGATGAAGTGAAGGGAAAAGATACCTGTGGCTGATCCCAAATAGTTGAGATAAAATGAACAGCTAAAGATTCAATATTAGTGCTAGATTTATGTCCAAATCCTTATATTTCCATGTATTTTAGAATGTTCAATGTAAGTGCTCATAGTTCTTAAGTCAACCATTCTTAGTTGGTACCTTAGTGAAAACAACTTTGCTTTCTTCCCTGCGACTATCATCCCGTGGCAAGAAAAACATACCCACTGCATACTGACCAGGAGATGGAAGTTGCATGCCAACATCCTTCGTGACCTGAAAAACCATGGAGCAGAATCAGAACAAAGATATAAAAAAGAAAAGATAATTAGTATTGCATATGCTCAACATTTTCATTGACTAAGCTAAACTAGCAAGCACAATTAATTAGCAAAAGCTACAAATTAAACAACACATTTTTTACAGGAAACATTGTGACAAAGTGTGGATACATGCCTCAACGAAAAAACCATGAGGGAGTGCCACTAGTATGCCAGCTCCATCACCAGTATTAGTTTCACAGCCGCATGCACCACGATGGGCCATTCGAACAAGCATCTCCAGAGAATCAGCGACCTGCAAAATTCATCAAACAAACAAACAAAAAAGGCCAAATAAGATAAATGTGCACTGTATGATGATTGTTTTCCTATTAGACGTTTTGATAGAATCCAGATTTGATTGACATTGATAGAAACATACTGTTTTCCGGCTATACTCTCCAGATAGCTCAGCAATGAAACCAACACCACAAGAATCTTTATCGAAGGATGGGTCATAGAGACCAAGGGGCTTCACTGGCACCTGTGACAGGGACATGGATGGAGCAACGATTCTTAGCTTAGGTGAACGTCCTGGACCATCCATCCGCCAAAGCTGAACGCGTTCACAAGATCGGAGCTTTGCTCCAACAAACTGGCTACACAAGGACACCCTTTGAGAGCGTCTAAGGCATGAAAATCGTGGAGCACTACCACCACTAGAGACGTTGTGCTTATGATTGACAATGGCTGACAGCGCCACTGATTCATTCCGGAGCTTAAAGGCTGACCCGGGAACTGAAGCCATCGCCGCCGCCGATCTCTAGCTTATAAACAGAGGAATAACGCCCAAAAAAGCTTTCTTTCTGAAGATTACAATGAAAGTTTGTGTCTGTGCAAAGCTTTGCAGCTTCGAGCGGATTCACCAAAAAGAAAACCGATTTATCTTCAGAAAGTGTCAAATTGATTCACTTGTAAACGAAGAAGGAACGGATTCAAAGACACCGGCTTAGTTACAGATAGTCAGAGAGTAATTTTTCCCAGACGGTGGATTTCTCTGCAAAACATGAGCAAGAAAAATAAACCTCGATAAAACACAGATACCATAGAACACTGCCAGCTAGATCTGCAAACCCAGAATCTACCACCCCAAACTACGAGAGAAATTAATAAAAAACACACACACACACACACACACAAATGAACCTCTGTTTCCTGAACATCAACGACCAGACCAAAATGATTCAAGACAGACAAAAAAGACGGAGAAATGGACATCACATGGAATTCACAGGGATGCTGCTCTTTTAAAATCAAAATCCACGTTTTTTACCTCTAAATGATTAGGTAGGTCGACAGATAGATCTCTCCTCGCCACCAACCACAGATGGCTCCTCCCTTCCCACCTGCCCAAAGATCACTGCGGGAAACAAGCGATGCGAACTAACTCCTACTCCTCGGATCTGCCACCCTCGCAGACTCCGCCGGGGCGACCGTTTCTCCTCGATCGCAGAGAAAGCGACGGAACAAAGCACCAAGCACCAGAGACAAAGAGCGAGCGCAGCTCCGCCAAACAACAATTCGATCTCCTCCTCGCCCTCTCGAGTATCTCCACGCACTCTCCCCCCTCGACTCCGCGGATCATTTATAACGAAGGCGTCGGGTTCCCCGCATCGCCCCAATCCCCATCTACCCCCTTTAATTTCCATTTTCATTCCATTTTATTTATTTATTTATTTATGCATTATAAATTTACAATTTCAATTAAACGCATCTATTACATATTTAAAATTATTTTTATAATATATGTATCAAAAAGGAAAATTAACCTCCTGCGACGTGGTTACGCTAACGGAGCCGTGGGCCCGGGAGAGACAACGAGAACTCCACGTGGGAGGCGCGTATGCGGCCCCTGGCTCGGTTCCGGCCCTCCGCGGCGTAGCTTTCCCTATTTTAACTTCCGTAACTGAAATGGTTTCCTAATAAATTAATCAGCTTTTTGACCATATCATATGTAAAGTTTTAAAATTACTAAGTACAAACTTTTTATTTTATCCTTTATCAATCAACTTTAAAAAAAAAAAAAAACTCAGTCGAATAATTTTCAATTTAAAAATTACTTTTTTTTATTTTTAATATAGATATTTCTCTCTATATGAAAATTTTAAATAAATCAGTTGAGTGATAATAAAAATTAATTTATTTTTTATCGGAGTTGATTTTAGACAAAATTAATCGATGAACCAAACGATCAAGAATTGATACAAAGTTAGTTCATATATATGTGTTCATCTAGTTCTCCTTGTTATATTAAAGCCTTCAAATGTCAATTTAATAATATATTGAGAGTATTAATTTTTGACACGAATGTAATTAAAAAATCTAATTCATATTTAATAAATCACTACTTTGAATAAATTGTGTTAAATTGATAATTGAAATAGTGAATACATATAATCAGGAGAATTAATTTCATGTCAATGTGAGAAAAATTAGTTCATCAGCCAATTTTATCCTATAAAATTTAATTGAACTCTAAAAAATTAATTAACTCCTAAATTCAGGTAATCCGACCTAAATTCAAAAATTTTAACCCAAAACTCCCTAATCTAAATACGTTCCAAATCCAAAAAGTCTCAAGTTGAATCTTATTTTTTTTCGAATTAATTCGAATTAATTAAATTATCGGATCAAGTTTATTCTTGACACTTCTGCCACGTGCCACGCTTTAGCTCACTGACCTACAGGGCCATCATCCATATTAAAAAAAAAAAAAAACTCTCCAATCTCCTGTCAATTTAACAAACTTTTATTTAATCCGGAAATGAGTTATGAATAACCTCAATGATTTTTTTTTTACTGTAATTAACAGGCACCGCGCCCGTCGATTCATTCACCTGCCAACGGACTTCGTTCAAATGTATATTACAAAGAATAATTAATGATAATTCAAACAGCCCGGTCCGGTGGAATCTTTGGTTAATTTGAAACATAAAACATTTTCACATAATAATTTAACATAGGAGATGCTCCGGGGCTATGGTACAGTATTAAGGCGTTCAATTGTTTCCTAAATATCCATAATTCGATTCCCAATTACGATATATTTATAGAAAATTTTCCTTCAAATAAAATTAACAACTAAGAGATGCTATGTTTCAGAGCCGTCTACCACCGTCGAAGAGAATCTTATGTAGAACTGAATTGGATTTTATTATTATTATTATTATTAACATGGGAGGGGAGTTAGGTGAGAAAAAGGTAGGTTGGAGGGTAGTTGACCATGAATTAGTTTAGAATTTAAATGGTAGTAAAATATTAATTAGTGATTTTTCCTTTAAATAAAATTCACAATTAAGGGATGTTAGGTTTTAGGTCCGTCCATAACTATCGAGGAGAAACTTACGTAGGACTAAATCAGATTCTATTATTATTAATTTTTTTTTTTACATGGAAGGGGAGTTAGGTGAGAAAAAGGGTAGGTAGGAGGGTAGTTGACCATGAATTAATTTAGAATTTAAATGGTAGTAAAATATTAATTAGCAATTGACAACGATGCCACACCAAACTAAGGAAATAATTATAAAAAATTTTTACACTTAAATTTATAAATATTAAAAAAAATGAAATAACAATATTTTTCATTTAAATTGTGTTGGCATATAAACCAAATTGCATATATAACAGCTTGAAAATTAAAATATATTTTTCATTAGCATTAATTCGATTCAGTCAAGGCACAATTAATATATTTCGATTTGCAATAAATCACTACTTTCGAAACAGTGCAAAGCAATGCTGCAAAATAATTAAATATTCTCAAAAAGTTAATTACTTTTACAGTTCATTAAATATTTTTAATGTTAATATCGATATGTAATTTAAAAAAACACACACACACTTATTCCTTCATCACTTGTGAATTTCTTTTAGAGATCGGATTATTATTATTATTATTTCCCTTTAGGAATTGATCTTGCTTTGATTAATTAATTACTTAAAAAATCCCTCTAATTTAAAGAATATGAATGATAAGGCACTCCACTAACTAATTAAAAAAGATGTTCAGATGTAGAATTTTGACTAAGATTTTGGAGATGATATTGATCATGCGATTCCAACAACCACAAAGTTTTTAAGTTTATGAAAAAAATTAAATATCCAAATCCAACTTCTACCACAATTTATATATCAACATTTAATAACTCACAAGTGATTTTATTTAAATATTTCTAAAATATAAATTAAGTTTAATTTAATTGTGAGCTGTTTAATTGACTAAAATACTTTCTAAAAAATAAAGTTTAGAATTTATTTATCTAGCTTTCCTTTGGAAATCAACATCTACATCAACTTTATCGTCGCAAGTGGTACTGTTCGCCAACAAGCAAGAAACTGCAGTGATTCTTGAATTGACATGCACTCAAAGTGACCTTGACTATTAATCTCATACATCTTTCGTTCTATAATAAAAATAAATAAATAATTAATTAAATAACAATCTTCCATTCAAACTTCTTTTATGTAGTAAGGTGCATTTACATAAATTTTTTCTTTAAATTAGATTTACAATTAAGAGATATTAGATTTCTGAATCGTCCGTCATGAGTACTTTTCGATTTATCCTGATGGTCAGTGGGAAACTTCCGTAGGGCCGGACCGGCCACCCCTAAAGATAGCTGGGTTAATTATTTTTTTTCTTTTATGTAGTAAGGCATCCCGGGATTATGGTACGCAGTAAGGATACTTAGTGATCTTCTAGATATCCACGGTTTAATTCTCAACTACGGCGCATTTGTAGAAAATTTCTCTCTAAATGAGATCACAACTAAGGAATACTGGATTTTTTTGCCGCCCGTCGCGAGTGCTTCCCGATTTACACAAAGAATATCAAAACTCAATTATGATATATTATTAAAAAAATATCTTTAATGAATAGTGGACTTAAAAATCATGACTAATCTAGTTATGTGGTCGATGGAAACTTTTTATAGGATAAATTTAATTACTCCATTCAACATTACCTGCTGGCTAATGATTTTTTCTCTTTTACTTTATAAATAGAATTTAAAAATCCACATAAATGTTAATAAAATTGATTACTTCATTATAATAATAATAATGAAATTAATCTATTGGAGTTGCTAAATTATTGCTTTAGAATTATTTAATGTTTTAAAACGACACATAATTGACATTAAAAAGGAGGCCTTAGTTTTTTTTTTAAAAAAAAAAGAAAAGTAGATGAGGAACATTGCTAATCAAAGAAGAGAATTACAAGATGACTTTTTCTTCAACAAAAAAGTCGAATTACTTTTTAAAAAAAAACCTGATTAAGATATATATTAATTGATTGATAATGGTGAGATACTTGCTTACGTATTGTTTGAATTTTAAGTGAACAAGCTTCCCAAAAATGTCTAAACTCAAAAGCCCATTTAAAAAAAAAAATCTAATGAAAAAACTCTCATGGACCTTGATTTATGTACGTGCCGATCGAATATCGCTCTTTATATATAAAATAAAAGACGTTGGATCAGAAAGGTATCAGTTAAGTTGGAACTTTTAGTTTAGGGTTTTAGTTGTTTACAGAATTTGTAATCTAAGATTTATAGAGCAGACGAGCAGTGAAATAAGCTTGTCAGAGTAAGAATAAAGCAGCTTGGAGGACTCATTAAACTGTGATTGGATCGATCCTGATCTAGTTTAAATTATAAACTTTTTAATCCGCTAATTTAAACACTCTTTAGACAAGAAAGACATACTGAAATTTCCAATCCTTGCAACACAATGCTTGTTCCTTGAAACTGGAACCCACAGTTGAAATCAAAGTGGATATCATCTCCTTGATTACTTCTCCGGTGACTGTACAAGACATTTGGAAGAATAACTACTCTAAACAACATCACTCGTAGTTGTAGTTATTAGGCACGCAGCCGGCCATTCATTCTCATTCCCATTTCCATTTCCATAGAGTACTTTTCCATTGGGGAGGCTCTTGGCTGGTTTCTTCACCCTCCCGCCGTTCGGATAAAATCTAGGAGTGGCGATGCCATTGTTGGTCGGAGAACGAGGGACGAGGTTGTTGTTCTCTTGGCCGGAGGCTTGCAGCCAAGCATCCAGTCGGCCGCATGACGCTGCTACAAGTCCTGTCAAGTGATTTCGATGCATCCTAGCTACTCAGTTCTATAGTTCAAGCAATGTTGGATCTTGTTATTTGTTCGAATTTGCGCGTTAGGAATTACCTAAGAAAACAGCAGAGGGCTTCCCGGGTCTTGATTTGAATTCTGGATGAAATTGAACAGCAAGGAAATAAGGATGCCAAGGCAGCTCGATGATCTGCATTGTCCACTCAAAGAAATTGTAGCAATCCAAAAGGAAATGGAACAATATTTTCCGGTTCCTACTGCGTACCTCCATGCGTTGCCCCGTCTCGTCTTTTCCGACGAAAGCAAGACCAGCCTTTTCGAATTCCTGGACAAAACTAGGATTCACCTGAGAGAAACTCATGATCAGGGAAGAAATAATTTCAATTTTGATACTGAGAAACAGCAGCACTCGGGTAATGGCGAAAAACCTCGTATCTGTGTCGATGTCGTTCGTCCACAAAGCTAACGTTGCCGTACCTTGAGAGACCAGATATAGTTTAAGCTTAAGAACTATTATCAAACTGTATCATCAAAGAGACGAGTGCGCTTACAACTTTGCAGATTTGCAATCAGCAATCTGGAAATAAGTCCTCCTTGATCCAAGCCTCATTGTGCCTCCCATGTGAGTCTTGGAACCCTTTGATGTTTATTGAATAGATATAAGGCAGATCCAAGCAGATGACTGAGAGTAACAGATGTGAATTACTACCTCCGGCATAAAAATGACGACGGGAGTAGAGGTATCTGGATCAAATTCCGTGCTATTTGCCTCCTTCAAGTTCATGACAGAACGAGCAAATTCAATGACAGCAATCTGCATGCCAAGACAAATACCAAGAAATGGAACTTTGTTTTCGCGGGCATATTTAGCAGCTAGGATCTTTCCTTGCACACCTCTGTCTCCAAATCCTCCTGGAACCAGTATGCCATCGGCGCCCTGTGATAGGAGACTGTCGACTTGAGAGAAGAATGTTCTATGAAACCAACCAAAAAAATTACTCACCTTCAATAGCGCCCATGCCGCTTCATGAGCATCAGGTGCCTGTTCAAAACAAATCCTTTCCTGAAGAGTTCCAAGGATATTTCTAGAAAATTAAGTGTTCTTTATCATGTCAAATGAATGGACCTCTAATGCAGTAACTTCTTCAAGATCAGACGAAGGGACCCAATCTACAATGAGTTTTCTTCGACAAGTAACAGAAGCATGCAAAAGAGCCTGGAGGTTCACATAGTAGAGCTGTTAGAGCACTGGAAAAAAAATACTGCAGAATCTAAATAAAACATTGAGTACACAGGTCCTAGCTTCCAAAACCTATTGTAGTTCATGTACATAGTGAGAAGAAACAGAGACCAAATTAACTTGCTTCATATTGATTGTGACAGAAATGAGGGAAGTTTACTTAAACATCTAGCAGTTTTGGGTTCTCTTTGTCATCCAAATCTAGCAATCATGATCTCCTATGGGTGGATACAAATGGATTTTTACAAACCTGTTTGCTAAAGTTTCACTTGCAACCTAGTCCCAATTACAAACAATTTTCTATTTTCTAGCAATCATTCGGTAGCACCAAGGATGCTGATGCTCAACTAAACAAATGAAGGGTGATGGATTCACAGTCCATTCTTGTGAATTTAAATAAATCACTTCATGCGTCACGTTGGCATGGACAAAAAATCAATTTAAAAGCACGGGGAAACAAAGGATAGAAAAGGGCTTCCATTCTAAGCATCATTATCGTCGTAAAGTGATATAAAAGTAACTACATCATAAACCAACAAAACGTGAAGCAATGGCATAAATCAGGTAATATGAGAATTAAGGGAATAAATATGAAACTCGAGTATGTATTCACCTTCAATACAGATAGGTATGAATCAGAAAGACCAGTATATTTTCCAACCATAGCAATCCTGACCTGAACATTTAATGATGGTTCAATTATTAAGGTTTTGGAATTTTTCAAGGGAAAAGAAGAATAGCATAAAGAAGAGCTTCACACAGGATCATGCAATGTATCACAAAGTTTTGCTCTACCCATCCATTCTTGCAACATGGGCTCCCGGGCACATCTGTACAATGTAAGCACCTTTATCAGCTTATGAGCCGGAAAAACCAACTGTTGGACTATAAAGAGATCCAAAAGCAAGTCAGTTACAGACAAACCCTCGAAGATTCAATAGTTTCAGAAGCGCTTTATGTGCTTTTTGCTCCTGTAGGTGAAGTATGTTAGTGATCAATTTAAACAACATTAAAAAGTGACTGATTCCACACTGTTGTCAAAGTAGTATATACTACCTTCAACATCAGAGGAATGTGCCAAATGTTTGCAACGTCATGAAGAGTCACTATATTTGCTACCTGAAAAAGAAAATGGTCAAACATAAACTTCACACCTACGCACCTACTTCGCAGAGAGAAGAACGGAGTAAGAGACTGAAAAACTTACAGGAACATGGCAAAATTGTGAAAGTTTTTCTTTAACATTCACATCCAAAGGCTGTCAATTAACCAAACAGGAGCATACCCATATAAACACAACGCGAAGAAATAAAATTTTCAAATGAAAGATATGTAGCAAAGTCATCATGTGGGATTTTGGCATTGACCTTTTCGCAGCGGCATGCTAAAATATTTGGTGTAAGCCCGAGTCCTCGTAGTCCCCTAACACTATGTTGAGTTGGCTTAGTTTTCTAGAACAACATAAGGAATAATTTTTTCAGGTTAAACAAGTTCAGTAAAAGACTTGTTATGGAAAGACTCTGACATAGAATCATATGTTATCTGGTTTATAGTCTTTACCTGCTCACCGACAGCTTTAAGAACCGGCACAAGACTAACGTGAACCAGACAGAAATTCCCTGGTCCTGACCAAAGCATAGGCACAAATCATATTATAGAGAAGGATCAGAATAAAAGCTCAAAAAGTCAATGTACTTTGACTGGTTTTGGCAACCTTCTTACCTACACGATAAGAAAATTGTCCCAAAGCTTCTATAAATGGCATTGATTCAATATCCCCTGCATGAACACAGAATCTCATTGTCAATATTACATCAAGTAATTGCCTATGCTTGCAAATATGAACAAATTAGGAAATGTTAATCATAATTCTCTCAAGCTAAGATTAGTCAAAATGATTTTTTTGATCTTCATTCGACGGAATGTTACCTATAGTTCCACCCAATTCTATGACGCAGACATCAGCTGGTCCTTCTTGATCGTCCACAGGTATCATTGCTACACGTTCAAGCCACTCTTGTATGGCATCTGTGATATGTGGCACGACCTTTAAAAGAGAAGAATGGTGAGTAATACGAAGAGGGTGCTGAAGACAAAACATCCAGCCGGTTTAATGGTATAGAGTAGACATACTTGGACTGTTTTCCCCAGATAGTCACCTCTCCTCTCCTTGTCGATGACGAACTAACAAAGACACAGTGTGGAAGACAAAATCAATCTATTGGAAAACAATCATCATTCCAACATAACTAGATGTCTTAGGATCCAAAGGTTGATATCGTGTGAGTGGCACCTGATAGATTTTTCCGGTAGTTATATTGTTATCACGAGTTAATTTTATATCAAGGAAGCGTTCGTAGTTCCCTAGATCCAAGTCCACCTATTAAAAGGAGAACCATCAAATAAGTGAAATAAATACAAACGACTAATCTTCCATAAACATTGCAAGGTGAAAAATAGGTAGAAGTGAATTAGAGTCAGAAAGATATTGGCTTTTAAATTTTAACAGTGTAATAGAAAAATTCAAATGTGCTTCACCTCGCCACCATCATCTAAGACAAAGACTTCACCGTGCTCAAAAGGAGACATAGTCCCAGCATCGGTGTTCAGGTAAGGATCTGTGGAAGTCCACAAAGCTAAACAATAAATCATTTGGATCAAAGACAAGACATTTAGATAACTTTGGATAGACAACGACATGAAGTGAAGACTTTTTTTTTTTTTTCCTTTAGTTCGGAGAAAACTGAGAAAACAACATTATCCAAACGAAAACGAAAAGCGAAGTCGAGAAATTCATGGCATTTGACTGGAGACATGGAGAGAGAGTCCTTTTTGGATCACAGTGTAGACAGACATACATTATCATAGACAAAAAGAAGACAAGGGAGAATTCAGAGGATGACTGATCGGAATTCCCGACGATAAAAGCCTGATGCAACTTTCCACTTGCCCAATTTATCTCTGCTTTTCTTTCGAAGAGATAGAAATCTTATCAAACATGGGTGATGGGATGCGCGAAGTTACTGAAAAATCGAAAGGAAAAAAGATCCGATTTTTTATGGAGAACAAAGTAAGAAACCCCCAGCCACGCAAATCAACCTCACAATAACCCAAGACTTTGCCTTTCCGGAGAAGAACAAAGGCAAAATTACAAAGGGCTTTCAGGAAAAGAAAAAAAAAAACAGCAAAGAAGAGGGACAAGAAGCAATATCGACCGAAAGGGGTGAGACTGGCGCCGCGCCACAGTTCTACACCAATGGTCATTTTTCGTCGAAAAAAGAGAGTGAAAGAAGAGCAGTTTGGAACGTAAAGATGAAGGAATCGAAGCAAGCACCGATTTTTATGGAGGTGACGCGGAGTCCGCACGCCTTGAGGAGGACGCCGATGCTGCTTGCGGTCACACCTTTCCCCAGCCCGCTCACCACTCCCCCTGTCACCAACACGTACTTCATCTCCGCCGCCGAACAACAACTCCAGGAGCAACGCCCTCTGAGCAACCAAGGAAGACACTGAAGGTTTGAAGCGGAGAGGGATTATTTATAAATCCATTTATTTCTTTAAAATATATATTCGACAAAAGTGCGAAAGAAATTTTATTATTATTAATATTATTATTTTCGCTCTTTATCCACTTTGGACTTGGCCTCCTGGCCCAAGGATTCGCTCCGATACTTGCTAGAACATTGTAGAATCCGAACCAATACCTCTCCGAGCCAAACAGTGGAGCCCAGTGACGCGCGAGTAGACCAATACCATGGATGAATTGTAAGAAATAAGGTTTGGACAGCATCTAAATTGACTAATGACGTATACTGCTTTCACAATCATGTGATATTTCCATTATACCTCTGTCAAAATATTAACTTTTTTTCTCTTTTTCTCCTTTCATTTCTTATAATTTTTTTTTTCTTATTACAATTTAACATTTCCAAAAAAATAAAAATAAATTAGGGAGGATATTAGGTGGCGTTTGGTTTAGGGGTTTGGGAATGAAGGAATGGAATCATTCCTAAATAAAGATGTTTGGTTAATAGATTTGGGAATGAGGGAATGGAATCATTCCCAAATATTTGGGAATGAACAAAACTCAACCAAATTGGTGGGTTTAGAATTCATTCCCGATTATTCGA
>JBBPFQ010000091.1:3231976-3262192 GCA_037974815.1 Kaempferia elegans | reverse complement strand
TATATCTACTATTTTTATTTCCAATCAAGTGCATTTTCATACCAACTATGACATGTTTCATTTTTTTAATCAACAATGAAAAGTAGTTCAAATAGTCAGTTATTTTATTTACAAAGTAAGTAAATTTTAAAATTTTCATATCAAATAGTAGTTTTCATTGTTCAAATAGTCAGTTATTTTATTTACAAAGTAAGTAGGTTTTAAAATTTTCATATCAAATAGTAGTACTCAAATAATTTAATATTATTAAATTTCTATTAGTTTATACAAAGGATAATACGCCCTAATGTAAAAGCCCTGGTCAAACCCGACACTCCTAAAGCACGGCCCAATTGAGGCGTTCGATTGGACCAAAAAGTAGGCTATATTATACTCACATCGACCGCACGATTCGAGATAAGAACGATCGGTCCAGATGCGCCGAACTCATGGATCCAAGCGGGATTAAACACTGCCGTGCCGTCCGCCGTAACCCGTCGCCGCGCAGCTATTTATACATCCCCCCTCTCTCTCTCCTTCTCTCTGGCCGCCGTCTGATTCGAGGCTTGTCTTCTCGACCAAGCAACCCTCGTCCTCCTCGTCCTTGCTCCCTCCCTCCCCTTCTCGGTTTGAATCTCCTTCTTCTTCTGTAGCGCCGTCGGATCGTGATCCGAGACAGCTGCTGCAAATTTTCGAGTATGCCGACCGGTAAGGATAATTGCTTTAACCCGCTTTAGTCTCGATCTTCCGAGGAACTTGATCTCCATCTTGGTCTTTCTATCACCTTATTGTGGAAACAAAATATGAATTTACTGGATTTTAGTTGTTTCTTCGCGCGTCGATTCTCTATGGCTCGTTATTTTTCCTCCATCTTGAGTGCGCTACGCGAATTAGGGTTCTTTTGGGGCGCTTGATCCAGGTAAATCCAGGAGTTTCCGTTTGTGCTTGGCGCAAACCACTTTTGTTCACATTATTTTCCTTGTTCTCTGCATCTCGGCGAGTCACTGAGAACGATGCCTGGATAGTGCTTGATTCCTGACGAGAGAATAGCAAATTAGTTTGTCATTTTCACCTTCTTAGATGGCTGTGGTCTGTGAGTTAATTATTAATACATGAGAAAAGGGTAGTCCGTGCCTAACTTACAGGGATGGTATTTTTGTGAGACGGTCGTTTGAACACATCACGCCTATTCGCTGCTTTTGTGTTGTCTTAACAAGTAGCCTAATTTTGTAGACCATTCGGAAACGTGCTGCAATTTAAATCTACAGGACTACAGAACGTTGATTCTTTGTGCTAAAACGACATCTTTTGTGTTTTCTTGTTTATTCCAAGGTTATTGCCTTAAATTAGTTAAGCACTATTATTCCAAATATTGAAACTACTGGGTATTTCCAAATATGTTAGAATATATTCTTGGATCTGGATGTCATAAAAAAGTACTGGGTCCTTTTCTAATAGTTCAAGCTTTTTGGAAAATAATTGCCATATGAAGTTTGGAACCAAGGTTGTTTAGAACCTAGCTATTGCTAATCTTTGAACTGGGACATGAGATGTTGTTTTTGTGTGATTCGATGATCATCTAAGCCCAATATTTTCTCGTTGGCTTCAGCTTACTTTTCCTAAATTTTTAAAGAATTTTCTGGCTTTCTAGCTAAGAGGATGGGGTGGATTAGGATGTATGTTATATAGTGTGATGATAACATAATAATATAGGTGGGTTTCGACCTGAATGGCTCAGGGTTTTGGATTTTATAATGGGATCACACATTAAAACCTTAACAAATATGCTTTCTTTTGTGTTATGACAAAAAACTTAAATAACGAACTCATTTCATGAGGCTTAACTTTGTTATCATGAATCCCTTGTCCTTACTATGAGTAGGATATTCAAAAGTGACCTTCTGTTCAGGTTGGAATTTTCTATATTAATCCAATGGGTTGGATTAATTTGTTTGTCATTACGTTCTTGGTATACACATTGGAGTGATCCGTATCGTATATGGATTGCATACAAATATTAAGATAAGCTTATAATCATCAGGATAATTGTCTTTTGGGTATAACTTTTCTTGTATATAAAAATAAGTTCCTTTTTTAACTAATTATTTCCCTGAAATGTTTCTTTCCCTTTCACACTAAAAATAGTTAGTTCATTTTCTCTCTTGTAAATTCTATGCCATTTTAATCTTATTAATTGAACTAATAGTTACACTTTGAAGACTTAGTATTTAACTTTTTTGTTTTTTTTTAAATCATGCAGTTAGTGTTAAGTGGCAAAAAGAAGTCTTTCAAGCTGTGGAAATTGACACCAGCCAACCTCCTCTTGTATTTAAATGCCAGTTATATGCTTTAACTGGTGTACCTCCTGAGAGGCAAAAGATCATGGTCAAGGGTGGCCTTTTGAAGGTTTTTGAACTTATTTTACTTTCACGAAGATGTTTATCCTTGTTGCTCTAATTTTACAAAGATAGTTAATATTGTAACAACTAAAACGTACTATTCTTTTTTGTAGGATGATGTTGATTGGGCAACTTTAGGTATTAAAGAGGTTGTGTAATTTTCTTATTTTTTCCCTGTTTCTTTTATGCCTTTTAAACATGCTCTCAGGTAGTTTGAAAAATATTTAACAGGGACAAAAACTGATGATGATGGGCACAGCAGATGAAATAGTGAAAGCTCCAGAAAAGGGTCCTGTATTTATGGAAGACTTGCCAGAAGAGGAACAAGTAGTAGCAGTTGTGAGTCTCAATCTTGTGATTTACAATTCATGATGCATGTAGGATGCAAATGGAATTATGCAGTTCTTTAGTACTTGTAGAACAGCAATTCTGTCATTCATATGCTTGTTTCTTATTTCTTCTGTATTGGTTGTTTCTAAAAATATTAGGTGACTTAACCAAACATTCTCAGTAAATGCTGTTGAATAATTGGGTTACTTTTGCTGGGTTATTTGCACCATGCTACAGAGGAAATAAATAGCCAATAGTGATTGTTTTCTTACTTTCTGAATCTGTTCAATGTGTGTGTTACTAGATCACAGTCCATAAATAGGCTTTTGTCATTGAATAGTGCAATAAGCAAATCTAAAAAAATCTGTTGTAATGAGAGGATTCATCCGTGAGAACCATTTATCTGGATGAAAATTTATAGTAGTCATATTGTGTTTGATTTTCTTTACTATTCAAATTTAATTTTTAAGGTATAATTGCCAACAACATTGATTCAAATGCCAATTTTCTTACTGCTTCATAGCTTAACATTCTTTCATGGGAGCTGGATTTTTGTTTGTCATTGCTGTTATGGTTGTAGATGCTGGCGCCTGTATGCTCATATGTATCTTTTTTTGGAGAAAGATTTCTGAAGAGTTTGCAACATAAGAAAACAAAAGAAATTTAGCAATAAAAAAATCATCCTTTCCGAACCTTAAGATTTTCTTTCCTTTTTTCTGCTTATTTCATGCATGCATGAATTTGAACATTGTATGATGTCATTATAGTTTCACCTTTGTTTAACCTTGACATCCCATTGAGTTTGTGTTTTTTACAATCATACCTATGTTAATTTGGAGAAATTAACTGATTTTAACACACAGGGTCACAGTGCTGGTCTTTATAACCTGGGAAACACGTGTTACATGAACTCTACATTACAATGTTTACATTCTGTACCTGAGTTGAAGTCTGCACTCTTGAGGTGATCTTTTATATTACCATCTGTTATTCATGAAATGTTAAGGGATTGCTTAGTTCATTGAATAACTCCAGATGCATAATGTAATCTTAAATTTGCTGTTTGCCAACAGCTATACCAACTCTGGGAGAACCAATGAGCTAGATCAGTACTCACATCTACTGACAGTTGCAACTCGAGATCTTTTTAGTGAACTTGATAAGAATGTCAAGCCCGTTGCACCATTGCAGTTCTTATCGGTTAGTTTTTAATCTCTCTCAGTTCTCACGGTTCATCCTCAATTCTCAGTCATCATTGTTTTTTTTGCTAATCTTTTTGTATCTGGTAATTATCATCTTGGAATAAAAACTTCAAGTAATTAAGACTATTTTTGTTATATGTGATGACAATAAAAATATAAATTTTGAAATTATGCCTTGGTACAGTAGTTGTAAAAATTTGATAGGCATCAAAGATCTCACGAAAAAATATTAAAATACAAATTTAACAGTCAACATTGAAACACAAGGTCATTAGTGAGTATCTGTAGGAATCAAATTTTAATAAAAATGATCTTTTAATTAATATACAATTTTATTTTAAAAAAAAAGTACTAAAACTACAGTACGACATGATACATTATCAAATGTTTTGGTTTGAGACCGAAACTCTGGCATGGCTCGAAATATTAAATCTTGCCTTTTAGATTGTGGAAAATGATGGTAACCCATGATGAAATGCAAAAGTTATGACATTGCAAAATGTTACTAAAGATTTTTCAAGATCCTATATATATAATATATTTAATCAGTTTCTTATTTGTTTTAATGGTTACTCCCTTAACTAAACTTTTGGTTCAGATTTTACGAAAAAAGTATCCTCAATTTGCACAGCAGCATAATGGAAGTTATATGCAACAGGTTTTATATTTTTTAAATATCTCTTGTTCTCATATTTTTTATTATTTTTTATGGTCGATGAATGCATTGAAGAAATTGTCAATGCTCTATACTCTTTTCTTGCAGGATGCTGAAGAATGTTGGACCCAACTTATGTATACACTCTCACAATCTCTTAGATCAACAGATTCGGATTCAAGGTGCTTTTTATTCATTATATCTAGGTTACTTAGATTAAAGAAACAGTGTTTGATACTTTGCTATATAGTTTCCTTTCTGTTTTTGCATGTATTTAGATCTTTTGTTTGATTTTAACTTATGAAACATCCTTTATGTTTGAATTATGCATGCTGTTATTATGGAATGACTGTTACACACATCTGAAAGAAATTCATTGAGATAGGGTCCTTTCTTTTCCTAGAAATGTTCAATTAGATGGAGTTTTTCTATATTATTGAAGACTTACTGTTTAACAGACTCATGATCTGGCTCCACTAATGAATTACAGAAAATCAATCACAATTCACAACATATTTTTATACATCCTAAGATGGGAAGAAGATCATTCTGAATTAGAGAAAGGGACATCTTTTTTTATGTATACCATGTGACTAAATTTTAAGTGTACCATGAGAAGGGGAGGGTTCGTTCTGCACCAGAAGATGAATTGGAAGGGCATGTTATGATTTTTAAGTCACACCTTCGTCCGGGCATAAATATCTGCCCTTTTCTGTTATCCTATATTGAAAATGTCTAGAGATAGCTGAATTGTGTTAAAAATAAAATTCCAATACAGACTTAGGCTTACACATTGTTTTGGTCTTCTTCTCTTGTCTTACTTTCATTGTCTTCTTGCCATATGATATTAGTAGTCTAGTCTTTCTGTAGGGATTTGCAGAGGCAAATACCTTGATTGAATTCTCCATTTTAGTTTTAATCCACCTAAATGCTTTATCTTACCATTGAGCTAATGTTCATTTTACTTCAGATGTGTTAGTTGGACAATCCAACTCAATGTTATGTATTAGAGCTAGAAGGATTTTTATTAATACATGTGTACTGCAAACTGAACAAATTCCGAAAAATTAGCCTATAATTGAGACGTCTATCTCTATGATGACTTTGTTTCAAATTTTCTAGCACCCCCCTAGCTTTTGCTACTTTTGCAATGCTGGATATCACATATCCTCCTTCTGGAGAATGGTTATTAATCTGTCAATTGTGATCTTGTATTCATGCAGTTATTTACCAAAGATGTATGAGTTTGTTATTCTAAATCCTTGTCAGTTTTTTTTTCCTTCTGAACCTTTTCAGTTATTTGCTGCTTTGGTTTTTCTTACGTTCTAGATTTATATGAGATCATGTGTTTTAACTATGGACGGTGATCTTGATTCAAATATAATTGTGCATGTTTTAATCATCATGCAGTGAGGCATCAACAGCAGTGAAGACACTATTTGGTATTGGTTTTGTCAACAGGTAATGATAATTTTTCATTTTGAAGCAGTATGGATGAACATTTAGCATTAGAGCTTCAAATTTAGTCGACTTTTTGGTTTCTTTATACTCACAAATCTATTTCTGATATACAAGCTCGCCATGGCCAACCTAAAGTTGCATTGACACTTGAAATCTGTATCTAGATTATACCTCCGGGTCAAGTAAGGCTCAACAAAGGGGTGCCCTGCTGTATATCACCAATTCTTGTTTACAACTTGAAATTGAAAAATCAGCAACTCTTGACATATCCTAATTTTGGAGTTGTGTTTTTGAGGAGTTTTCTCCATTTACGAGCATATTAGTTCTCATTAATTCAAGAGAATACATTTTCTAGCGCTGGAAAATTTCAAATTTGCTCATGAATATCTGTAAAAAGATTTAATAAATTGGCATACGTGATTTGTTATTTGCTAGTCCTGGGTAGGATAACATGTGTACGCTAAGGACTTTAGATTATCAAGCAGAAAAGGTTTCAGTGTTCCACTAACTTTGCTTTCCTATTAATTGTTATGCGAAGAATACTAAGAATACCGAAGGGATACTAAGTGAATAGAATTGTATAATTCATAGCTTCAATGGCACGATCATCAAGCCTTGTTTGTCTCAGCTATTTCAGTTTGACTAATGGATATTATCCTCGTTGAACTTCATAATGCTATATCACTAAAAATATTCATTTATCTTAAATTATGATAATTATAATTCTCTTGGTATCCCTTATAGAAGGGGAATTTCAATGTAGGGTAAGATTAAGACGAATTGTGGAAACAATCAATGTAGGGTAAGATTAAGATTGCGTACAGTAGACCTTTCTCTAGGACTCACATTGGCAGGAGTTTCGTGCACCGAGCTGTATATTTATTTTTGGTATCCCTTAATGGTCAGTTGGTTTCTCAACAATGATCTAGTGTTAACATTGTCTTTTTAGCCAAGGGTCCCAAAGTAATCACATTTAATTTTATAAGATCCTTGTCATCAATCACCCACTCAATCCTATTACTGATATCTTAAAACAATTCACCTTTATATTAAAAATCGATAAAAGATATTTAGAACTCTAATGATAATTTCATCTTTGTTCACATTAGATTCATTATTGATGCAATTTTTTAGTAACAAGAAAACAAATTCTTATTCTTGAATATCTACTAGTAATTACAATTTCATGTGTGTTTTTTTGTCACGTCAATATTGCTTATTATATTTCTTGACAAACGACGATGACAACAACAACCAAACATTGATCCCATTAGGTGGCGTCAGCTATATGGATCCTTTTACGCCATTGAACTCTATTTCCTACTATTTCTTGAAAGACCAGAATAAAAAATCATATGCAGTTCCACCCTTCATCTGTATTTCTGCATGTGTTGTAAATATCAAACAGGTGCATTTATTTTCGGTCTTAGTACAAACTGAAAATTAATCTAAAAAATGCTCATTATCTCCTTGCATCTCCCAGTAACTTTTTTGGGCTATACAAATACAAATACAATTGCAATGTAATAAATCCAATGACTTCTCTTTGAATTGAGTTTTTTGTGATTCAATTGAATTGATTTTTGCTAGCTCATGATACAGAGCTAGAATCATTAGTGTAAACCATTTTAATCTAGAGTTAGCCATTTGACTTTTTTTATTCTATGTTCTCAGATTAGAATGTGCACACACCTAAATAACTCTAGAATTAGTCATTTGGCAATTTTATTCTTTTTTTGTTATGACAATATGATTTTACATAGGGCTCAATAGCTCATGTAGCTTTTCCTAAATTGCAAATAGTTTGGGTTGTTGTATTTATTCTCTGTTTTTTATGGTCAATTGATATGCTGAATTGGCTAACGATTTATTTATTTATTTATATTAGGGTCTTCTGTGCAGAAAGTAGTGAAGAAAGCTTTGAGAATGAATCAGTGTATGCACTAAAATGCCATATCTCACAAGAGATAAACCATTTGCACGAAGGACTTAGATGTGTAAGTAATCTGGGTTATAACCTCCTTTTTAGGCTTGATTTACTTGCTTGGAAATATAGGGTAGGGAGGAGGGAGACGAAAGAATTACAATATTGCACATGGATCGTGTGTTATTATAATTTTGTTATTTTATCTCTTTATCAGTTTTAATTAGTTATCCTTTTAAGTAAATACAGTATTTCATATTGGTTAGAGTATATTTTTATGTGGAGTCTTATTGACTTGTAAAACAAAATAACGGATGAAAATTTTACAGGGCCTAAAGTCAGAGCTTGAGAAGACTTCTACATCCTTAGGGCGTACTGCAATGTTTTCAAAAGAATCACGTATTAGTGAATTGCCTAGGCAAGACACTTTCTATTTCCTCACAAATTATAAGTTTTTTTGTTCTGAAAATAATTCTCATTTTTTCTCAGATACTTAACTGTTCAATTTGTTCGCTTCTTCTGGAAAAGAGAGACAAATCAAAAGGCAAAGATATTGAGGGTATTATGCAACATCCATTTTTCAATGTCATTTGCCATGGGAAATTTTGTTACTTGGTTTGTGTCTCTTTTCCTCCATCTATGGAATTTAAGTGATTGAATCTGCATCCCTCTTCAGAAAATCCTAAATGTTATTTTATGTTACTTTTCTTTAGAGAGTTGATTATCCATTGGAACTTAAGGTTTGTGAGTTGGTCCCTAATTTTTTAGCTTATTTTATGTTACTTTTCTTCAGAAAGTTGATTATCCTTTGGAACTCGATGTTTATGAGTTCTGCTCAGATGAGCTCCGTCAAAAGCTTCAAGCTCCCCGTCAGGTTTTTTCACCTTTTCCTTTTGAAGTGTTTAGTTTGTGCATGAAATCACTTTTTCTCTAATGTGCTACCTATGGTGGTGTGTATTAGGCTCTACGAGAACTAGAAAATGTCAAGCTTGGAATTAAAGTGGAAAACAACAAAAAGGAAAATAAAGTAGATGTGCCTAAATCGAAGGAGGTACGTGGATAAAGTCCCCCATCTCTTGTTCTCTAAAAAGTTGCCTTGTTGGAGATACTTAAGAAGTGCATTTATCAGAAAACAGATATGTTCTATGTTAATCATAATTGCTACAGTCTCTAGACCCCCTCCCTGATCATTGAATTTCTTTGTGCATCTTAGACCTCATTAACTAGCACAAAATCGTGTGGTGGATTAATGCTGTCTTTTAGGAAGCTCAGAAATGTGATAAAAGCAATCATGACTGTCTTAACTTTTGCATTTTTATTTTCTTGATATCTGCAGGAATCATCCAATGAAATTGGAGAACCATCTGGGGTTGTTGAAGGAGGTAAACATCAACTTTTCATAAATTATGATCCTTAATTCCTTATATGGCTTGATTATGCATTCTTGCATATCCATGTTTCTCTATGAAGTCGATGCATTTCAGCTTGGGCTTGCTGGCAAGTCATCATCAATTATTTTTCTTTTTTATTCTAATGCTTCATGCTTCATGTTCTCTTAATTTCTGTGTACTTGATTTGCCAACTTAACGGTGGTTTATTTTTTTAATAATTAGAACCGCAGCATGTCATTTTTCTTGGAATGAGTTAAGCTTTCATATTATTGACACAGCACCATGAAAGTTCTGTCAAATCTTCCATGAGCTAATAATCTGTTTGACGGCATCTTTAGCCTATCAGTCCTATTAGGAATTGTGATATGCCTCTTGTGACCTATGTAATCATTTACTTGTTTCCTTTACATGCACCATACATTTCATAAGTTGTCTTCTCCTCGAATTCTGTTGTATTATATTTTATTAGTTTCATGTTCCCTCTTACTTAACACATTTCTGTTTTAGTCCCCTGTAAATCTCTTTTTGTGGGATGATACTTTAACCATTAAATCATGAAAAAGATAATTTTTGTATATTTAAATGGCTTCCTTCCTTCCTTCCTTCTTTTAATATACAGTTTTTTTTTTTTTTTCCTTTTAATATACAGTTGAATGAACTTTTTGACACAAGTTCTGTTTCTCCCTCTCTAAATCCTTATATGTTGGGATTTGAAACGGTTTAGCAGTTAAAATTGTCGTGTTTAAAATTAATCGATTACTAACATTGAATAAATATACTGCTACATAAATTCACGTTGCATGATTATTTTCTGTTGTCATACTCTACTCTAACACTATCTGTTCCCTCTGAAGGAAAAGTGCAATTAACTGGAATTTACGATTTGGTTGCTGTGCTCACTCACAAGGGAAGGAGTGCTGACTCCGGGCACTATGTTGCCTGGGTAAAACAAGAGACTGGTGCATCTTCTAAGCCCACAATTTCATTATTCTGGCACATTTATCTCCCCTTCTTCAATCTCATTATTCATGGTGAAACTCCTACAGGAAAATGGATCCTATTCGACGATGACAATCCATCCACGCAAAGGGAAGAAGATATTACAAAGCTGTCGGGAGGTGGTAAGTCAGCTTAAGTAAATGAAAAAAAAAAAACAATCCATTTTTTTAAAAGCTTTTCTCAAATGTACTTAGTTTTGTTAAATGAACCTTGAACTCTATGCAGGTGATTGGCATATGGCGTACATCTGTGTGTATAAAGCCCGAGTGGTTTAACAAAACCAAAATTTTTAAAGAAACGAAAGATGAAAAAACTTGTGCTGATAAATATGTACGGGTCCTTGTTTCTTATCAGTCAATTTTATGTGTCTGAATTATATTATACATAATATTGTTTTTATGTAGTTCTTACATTTAAGAGTCGACGAGTGAATTGGTGGGCTCTGAAGGAAAATACAATTTGTAGTCTCTATCGTGTTGGGGAGTGTATTCCTTAACAATAGTGAAGGGAATTAATTGATTTTAGCAACGTCCTTATCTAGCGCTTAATTAAGATGATCTACATGGCAATCAGCTACTATGTATGACTGAATTCGGCAGAAGCAACATCAAAATGCGTGGCTCCATCTAGGTCGGGACTCCCAACAAGCTTCTTGTTATGTTTTCAGAAAATGGAAGCATGTGATGAAGTAAGTGGCTTCCCTTGCTACTCAATTATTTTTCAACAAGCTTCTTGTTATGTTTTCAAAAAAGGTTTAGAAAATGGAACCTGTAGTGGAAGCCTTTTTCTAGACTCAACTCCACGGAAGAAGTGTCTACGTGTTCCTTAGTTTAAATATGCATGGGACACTTGTGGACCTTTTGTGGTCCTGTTAGCACATATGCCATAACACATAACATGCGCTAGCACATAAATGGTTATTAAGATGAACCTATGAACATTCCTATGACTTGCCACCCATATATTATCTTAAAACAGGAGAGAGGAACAGAGAATATTACAAGGCAAGTTGTTTGTTGTTTATATATATGTGTATATATTATGGATATTTTCTTTTGGGAAGGCACCTCAGATTTTTACGGCCCTCACCATATATAATACTTTAAAATTTTCCTTCTAAGCTAAAAAACATGACATAACTTTATAAGAAACTAAAATTTTTTTTATGATATTTAATGTGCCGCTTGAATTGTTTCAAAGTTAAATATGGGATAAATTTATCATTTTTACAGTTCAAGTTGATTTGTAAACCGTGTTGTAAAAAAAAAAAAAAATAGTTCCACAAGCTTATTCAAAATGATCATCTTACACAAAAAGGTTTTATAACTTGAATGCTATGATAATAATGTATATATATCTTTGGTCTTCAAGATATATGACTGTCAAATGTAAATATGTGACTGATTCACATATTACATTCTGATAAAATGTATAATAAAAAAACTGTATGAATGTCTTTAATTGGGCTAAAATTGAGATAAATCATATATATCATATAAACTGATCTAAAGATTAATTGGGTATTACCCTGGAGGGAAAGCCATTTGAGGAAATTAAAATAAAAAACAAACTCAATAATGTTTAGCACTCGTCTAGACTTAAACAGTAACCTTTCCCCATCAATCAATTAAACGCGACAGTTAACCTTCTAATTAATTCTCTGTATGTATCTCTTGTGTTCATTCATTGTTCATGACGCAGAGTCCATGCACGACATATATGGTTAAACTCGGCCTATAAAACGCCCACTCGATCCCTTCCTCTTCTCCATCCTTTCATTGATTCACAATATCATCAGCATAGATCGATCGATCATGGCTCGTCTTATCATCCTTCCCTTCCTCCTCCTCCTCAATCTGCTTGTACTGCTGGTCGACTCCCGCCTCGATCCATCAAAACTCCCAACGATCTCCCAGCTCGAACACGAACACGACTGGATCGTAACGAGGTGGGCGTTGCTCGTCGCCGGATCCCGCGGCTACGATAACTACCGCCATCAGGTTAATTAATATATCAATTTCATAGTTTTCTTAATTAATAATATATAATTAATTAAGCTGGTTGATCTGTTTTTAGTTAATTAACTACTACTCACACAATAAGTTAATTTTTTCAGGCTGATGTTTGCCATGCTTATCAAGTGCTGAAAAACGGTGGGCTCAAAGATGAAAACATCATCGTTTTCATGTACGATGACATCGCATACAATGAGAACAACCCTACGCCCGGAATCATAATCAACCACCCCCATGGGAAGGATGTGTATGCCGGAGTGCCTAAGGTTAATTGCATATGTTTTACATTTTTTTTTTAAAAAATAATAATTAAGCTTAAATTATACACTTCCCAGGATTATGTTGGAGAAAATGCCAACGTGAACAACTTCTTTGCCGTCCTTCTCGGGAACAAAAGTGCACTGACCGGTGGCAGTGGAAAGGTCATCGACAGCGGACCATATGATCATATCTTCATTTATTACTCTGATCATGGCGGACCTGGTGTTCTTGGTAATTAAATATATATATTGATTGATAAAGTTCTAGGACTAATTGTAATATTAATTAATCGTTAGGTATGCCAACATCTCCTGACCTTTATGCTAATGATTTGAACCATGCCCTGAAGAAAAAACACGCTGCAAAGTCCTATAAAAGCATGGTAATTAATTAATTATCAGATATATATATAATATCGATCGAGTTTGATATAGTATAGCAGTGCTTGATCATGCAGGTTATTTACATCGAAGCTTGTTATTCCGGGAGTATTTTCGAGGGATTTCTCCCAGAGAAGTTAAACATTTATGCTACGACAGCAGCCAAGGCCACAGAGAGCAGTTACGCAACTTATTGTCCTTGGGATCACCCTAATTACTCTGTATGTTTGGGAGATCTCTACAGTGTTTCCTGGTTAGAGGACAGGTGATCATTAATATAATGAACAAGTTAATTAATTAAGCATATATTCTCTGTCTTCTCATATGTATGAATTAATTCATCTGTTTATTTAGTGATATGAATAACATGGCCAAAGAGACATTGGAACAGCAATATCTGAAAGTAAGCATGCATGCACTTGAAGATATATATGATCTATATATTTTGTTTAATTAATCTTTATATCATATTTAATGTCTACTTAATTGGCATTCATGCATGCAGATTAAGAAGAGGACCTCTGTTAATGGCACATACTACGCAGGTTCGCATGTCATGCAATATGGGAATCGTCATATGAGTTCAAAGAGACTCTATCTCTACATCGGTTCCAAACCTCACAAGGGCAGTGCTCATGGTCACTACTACTCCTTGCCCACAAATTCGGAACCAATCAACCAATACGATGCGAGTCTAGTGTTTTTCTGGCAAAATGTAGGAAATTTAATTTAATTTAATTTCTGACATTAATTATATTACTTCCCTTTTCGATCTTGAAATTGATTAATTAGTGTACATGTTGTGTTTTCCTGGCCTACTTCTTAATTGTTTCTGAAGTTCGAAAGGGCACCTGAAGGCTCTTCTCAGAAAATTGAAGCTCAGAGACAGTTGGTCGAGGTAATGGAGCATCGGTTGCACGTCGACGATAGCGTTCAACTTGTCGGAAAGCTTCTTTTCGGAAATGATCAAGGTTTAGAAATACTTGATGCTGGCCGGCCGGCTGGCCGGCCTTTGGTGGATGATTGGTCTTGCCTTAAGTCGATGGTGAGTATATATCATCAATTTGACAATATATACTTTTGTTTTTGTTGTTGTTGTTGTTTTGAATTCTTGTTTTCAGGTTCGATCTTTCGAAACATATTGTGGATCTCTATCCCAGTATGGGATGAAACACATGAGAAAGTTTGCCAACGTGTGCAATGCCGGCGTGAAGGTGGAAACAATGGCGAAGGTTTCAGCTCAAGCGTGCCACACATTTCCCTCCAACACTTGGAGCTCCCTTCGCAGGGGGTTTAGCGCATGATCGGAAACTCATTGCATCATCTTTGAGATCCACCATGTTAACTTAGTAAATAAACTCATTGCGTTGTCTTTGAGATTGTCATGATGAATTAATCTAGTGATTAAACTCCTTGAAATGGACATGATAAGGTCAAGAATTCAACATCTTTAACATACTAAATGACTCTTTCGATTTGTCTGATTGTTGTATCGAAATCTGTTGATCGTTGCACTCTTTGCAATTGGTACAATTAGGTTTGTTAGCATAATAAATATCTTCTACAATTTGCATAATAATAAATTTAAAAAACAAAGGGTTAATCATCGTTTTTGAATTTGTTGGGTTTGAGGTCGAGGGATTTAACATATTGACATACTTGTAATTTGTGTAATAATAAATTTAAAACTTTGTATTGCACTTGAGATTGTTATAATGAAATTTAATGGTTGATCTCTATGTAATTAATGGATACAACAAGACTATTTATTTTAGAATGATACATTTTTAATGCCTAACTATTTTTTTTTTTTAAAGTATGATAGAAGAGACTCCTATTCACAATTTATTTATTTAAATGAAAGAATTTTTCAAACTCAACTATTGACACAAAATATATAAACCAGAGCTAATATTATCAAACTCATCAAACCTTATTTATTAGCCCACAAGTGAATGTGTTAAACTAAATTAGAGGGTTAAAATCTCTCCCACTATTTGCCTCTTAGTGCTCTCACCATGATTCAAACTCTAATTCATAGCCCAAAATCATTCATAATAATCACAACCTGATTTCATGGCCGAATTAATCGATTAACTTATCAATCTCAACCACTAACCCCAAATGCTTAAGCTTAAAATAGCAAAACTAACCTATTAATTTACTTATTAATTCCCTATTAGAAAGTTATCAACTAATGCTTTTGAATTCCTTCGGTCTAATGTTTTGAGGTCCAGGATGTTAGCTTAGTAAATACCTGCTGAAATTTGTACAATAACAAACTTGAAAATCCAATACTACCAATTAGAAAGTTTATGAGATCTAAAATAAAATTCTAGAGCTTAGTTATAACAATCCTAGCTAACAGATAGTTTGAATCAGTTGGGATTGAGGTCAGGGGGGTTGCTGGGTTCTCAGGCAAGGTAATTCAAAGCATAATTACATGGAACAAGAACAACTATTTAGTATTTTATCAAAGTTAATGGATGCAATTATAGATTACAGTTTCCCTTCAAGAACAACTCTGCTAAGACCAAAAAAAAACACAGTAGCTTTACAGATAACCTTTTAGTTGAAATGTTAGAGCATCAATCTCATTCAGAGCCAACAAGATGCCCATTTGCATGTTTCCGAATTACTGAGAGAAGAAAATAAGGCACACAAAGAATGAATTGTTGGCTCATCATCAAGCATCTTGCTGAGCAAGGAAAGATTTCACTATTTTAAAAGCATCTTGTTGGCTCATCAATCATTTTGATGGCAGCACTTTTACTTCCATCACAATCTCTGACTCAACAAACCACTACGAATCACAAAAGAAAGAATCACGCCACTTTCAGAATATAAGAATCAAAACTATTCTTCAGCGTGAAATCACGAAACAGAAGCGATCACCAAAAGCAACAGCTCAAATCGACGGATCGAGAACAACAATATGAAAGCTGCTAGAAAATGAAACAGAAAATAATCGATAGCGCATCAATCTCTGCAACAAAGGTGTCGAATCTACAGAGTCTCAATGCTACAGATAAGGGGAGCGTTCATCCATCAAGCTCACAGATCACAACCAACAACGACATTGTTAAAAGCAAACTCTAAAGGACATAAATCCGAGTGCCTAGGGGCGATCAGAACGAGAACCAGGGTCCAGATCCATCAGCCGCGGAGGGATCCGACGAGGAGGAGGGCGGCCGAGGAGGCGAAAATGAAGACGGCCAGGGGCGGGGAGAGCGCGCCGGCAGAGGAGGCGGGGCTGGGCGCGGGAGCGTCGGCGGCCAGGGCTCCGCCGCACAGGTACGCGGCGAAAACGGCGACGAGGAGGAAGGAAGCGACGAAATTGTCCCTGAACGCGGCCATTGTTTTTGGGAGAGAGAAAGAAAACACAGTGATTCGAAGAAGGAAGATCGTCCTGTACTTACTATATATAGAAAAAGAAAAGTCCGACTCCAATAGCGGATCGATGTAATGACGGGTTTATACCCGATTTGATCCGATTAAAAGCTAGCTGGCCACAGCTGTCTTGATAGATAGACCCCGCGGAGAGCGTGAGTTCATTTTGTCTTTTATTTGATCTGTGCTTTTAAAATAATAAAAAATTGTAGAGTTAAATATCAAAATTTTACATTCTTTAGGGTTCACTGACGCTTTCTTTTTCTCGTTCGACTTTAGGATTTAAATATTTAAATTAAGACTTAATCAGGTGAAGGTTCGTTTGAGGTCTCTTTCAATACCTTAATTGCGTATTATTTTTTTACTTAAATTCATGTTCTAAATGATCTCTTAATGGATAATCTTTAATACATTTTTTGATTTTTTTTGAAAATGGTGCAATAAATAAATGGAAATGAGTGGGGTTTGTTTTTCAACATTAGCACGGAATGAATGGGAAGAAACGTGTTTGTTGAAGTGTCTTCTTCAACATCTGTGTAAAGGTGATTGTTGTGTGCCTCAACTACTACTACTCTATTAGAAGTTGGGTCACCTGTTCTCTCTTGGTGCATGTGTTTTCGATTAGGTAGTCTTTAACGGCTCGAATAAGAACCTAATTCCAGTTAGGTTGTTCTTTTCAGACAGCGTTTACTAGTGATAGTGATTACACATAAAATATTTGCTAGACCATTAAATTATAACTTCTTGTTAATTATAACTGCATTAGCGAGTAGCTTGGTAAATTTAACGAACTAATTGCTGGAATCTCTGAATTTTTAAAATGTGCTAAGTTGATGAAACGCACAGACCATTGAAGAGGTTTTGTCATTAAAAAACAACATAAAACAACCAAACACAACGAGGAACAAAAGGGAAATTTCACACGGAACATGACAATAAACGTTTGAGCAGAGTGTTTGTTTGTCAGCACCATGAGAGCCATGTTTGAGGTCCACACAATAACATCCAGTTAGGAGTCATTAACATATATGCATTTGCACGGAAAAGTAGACAAGTCTATGCGAGAGATTTGTTTAGGAGAGATTAAAGAACAGTGAGAAAACCCCAAAAGAAGCAGTGAGGACTTTCAACATCTTGTATTTCCTGATTTCAGAGATTTGACATGGATGTCAAACAAAGGTTGTCTTGCCAGCCCTCTCATGCTTTTTCACCTGAAAAGGAGTATCCCATCAAACTCAAAATCTGAGGTTTGCAAGAACATCAACCTCAATCAATGTATTAGTGCAGGATGCAAATTGTATTTTAATTGAAGATTACCACTTTAAATGACACTCTAAGATTGCTTATGCCAACTGGGCATTCTCCCTTCTCATCATACTCGACAAACTCCCCTTCGGATAGGTCCATCTCAAACCTTGTTCCACTTGTCTAAATAGCATAACGATTCGATCATAAGATTCAAAAATTAACACAAAAATACATGAATCAATCATTCAATAAACAACCGTGCATCTTCATCTTAAAAATAAATACAATATAGTGTCCATTTCATGCTTCTGTGAATTTTGATTTTTCACTCTTAATACGAATCAGAGTACAAAAGATATATAGCTCAAAAAATAAGTTACAGTTTGCACAATAACATCTTATAGAAAAGCAATAAAGCCAATCCATTTCTTGGGCAAGAATAATCTATTTTTAACATGGGCGTGACACTTTTCAATTTCATGTCCCAAATTTCATGCCTATGTTAAACAAAAAAAGGTAGTATGATGGAGTCAATCCTTGAATTCGATTGGCACAAGAACCAGAGATTTTAAGACCAAACTAATCACTTCTAAGGATACATAAAATTAGTTTGGAAAATGATTCCTCCCCTGTGGTTGGCTTAGCTATGTTGTTTGACATGTTGGCAATAAAATTAACATATTGTGGATTTCATAAATGAAACTAGTGTGAATAGTCATGCCGATTCAACTTGGGTATTGCACATAAGTTTGAGAAGCTCATGGACTCGATGATATCAAGTCATGATAATCTCAAGAGGAGCTAGGTGGACTTGAGGCTTGTGGAGGCTCAGATCAAGGAGAGATAGAGCATGATGGATTAGAGATTTAGAGGCTTGGATCGAGGTGTTGCTCAAATGACTCGAGGGTGGGGAGCCCCGATTGAGGAGTAGAAAACCTATGGCCATGTGAATACTTTGTATTGTGATTATGTATGATGTGATCTTGACTTCATCCTTGAAGTTGAAACTCTCTTTGATAATATTCTCCCTTGTGCTTTTATCTACATCATCTTTAGGGAGAGGTGACGAATATTTTGTTGTGAGTGAAATCCCATGTTGGGTCAAACTTCTCGGAGCTTTTGGAAATCTCGTTCATTGGGGAAATCCTCAGAGGTTTATCCTAATTTTAAGACCATTACCTCGAGAATGGGTGGATTGGTGGAACTCTTTGGGATGTTGCACTGAACAAGTCATAGGTAGCATAGCAGAAATGGGGTATTCAATCTATGCTATATTGTCTTATTAGTGTCATGCTTCTTTAGTTTATTTATTTCAGTTGCATGTATTAAATGACTTAATCACACACGCAATTGCTACTAACATTTATTGTTGAGTTTGTTATTGTGCAGGGACCGATCAAAAAATGGGTATTGTTGACTTGTTGTCTATTAACACTCCCTCTAGCCACTCATAACAATCCTACAAAAAGATTTTCCTAAAATTAACTGGTTATTCAAATAAAATAAATATGGGAAACACATTATCAAGAAAGGAAGATATCTATTAAAGGAAATTAAATTAATACAACTTCTCAAATTCAAGCAAAAATATTAGCAGTTGTCACTATAAACTAAGAAGTTTTATGCAAAATAATTATGGATAATACTCACAGATTCTGCTTTCCATCCATTTCCAAAAGAGAAGTCTATTGGTTCAAATCCCCTACAGTCAAATACCATCAACATGGCCTCACTCCCAGACTGACTTTGTTGAAGAGTCAAGGGTTCACCATGTCCAGGAAGCATCTGGATTGTTCCATCTCTCCCACAAAGTTTGCACTACAAGTTAACCAATTGTAGTCATTTCACTCCACAATAATCCAACACGGAAAGCCACATATAACATTTCAGTTGAAACTCGGAAAAAAAATTATTTCAAATGTCAAAGTAAAGGAATCTTATGAATTTCTTAAGGATACACAAAATAAACACTATTCTACTCAAATGGAGTATCAATAGACAATAAATCTTCAAGAATGCAACATAATTTCAGTTTATGTCAAATGTAAACCATATATATCAAATTCACAGTAAGATATTTGAATGCAATTGCTAGTAAAAGTTTTGTAGCAGAATATCAGAACAAAGAAAATAGTCATTAGTTTTATATAGAATAGAGAAGCTACACAAGGGAATTTTATCTAGTGTTATGTCATGCTTTCACAATCTAGAGGTTGCTAGGAATTTTCTTGTTCTTTTTGATACTATAACTCAAAAATAATAATTATTATTTGTAGATTATACTCTTGTTCCCCAGTCAAATTTTTTGCGGAAATTGCATTCAAGAGTAAAATGACCAACTGCTACCATTAATATAAAACTTAAACACCTTACTACATGGAACTTCATCAACTGCAAAATTGGTTCTATTTGAGATTTCAGAAAATCTTTGTAACTTTTCATAGTGCTATTACAAAAAAATTTAAAAAAAAAAATCAAGATTGAAACTACTAAATTTATGTGCCTTGATCCACAACTCTAGTTGAAGCTACTAAATTTATATGTAAACAAATTTTACATGAAGTTATTGCACATCCCAAGGAATCTTAACTAAATTGAACAGAAATTAGACCAAAATAGAAATGATCTATCCTTAATTTTTGAGACCTTAAAAAGGAAAATGATAAACAATTAATTCTCCAAGAAGGATTACTTCAAGATAAGCATTGAGCATTCACAAGTAGTACTGCACTCAAAAAAACGATTAAGGTACAAGCCTGTTATAGTTTCATCTCATTTCTTCCCATTCCAAAACTTTCCAACTTCCCAGTTGGAAATGAGAATCCAATCAAGAGAAATTACCATTTTATCTAGACCTTGCCAAGCTTCTAGCATCTTCTAGTTGTAGAACTGAGAGAAATTAAACAAAATTTCATCTTTATTTCTTAATAACTTATGTATCGTTATTATCTGCAAAGAAAAGGAATTGGGCATTTTTGTAAGAGAAAATTAACCACGGCAGGTTGGATTGGCATGAAACCATCAGCCAAAATCCTACTTGTAATAACTGGTTTGTGCTCGTAGTTAAAGCATTTGCTAAATAGGTATAACTAATATTTTTCAAGAAATTTTCTTTCACTTGCAAAGGCAAGGGGATCTAATATTTAAATTCTAAATCAATGAGCATCAACAAACCATTGCTTGGGTGTTCTGCATTCTGTTACAGCGACTGGCTTAGCTGCTCATTGATGTTCAAATCATCATCGAGCCAAAGAAACTCAGGATCGTCATAGTAAATGAAACACGAACAGTAAAGTAACCTAGAATATATGTAACTGAAAACAAATCCGTTGATCGCGTAGGCAGAAACAACAATCAAACTCTAAAACTAATGGCTCCGCGAAACATCGAACCAAATCATTCCTCTAACAGAGTAGAAAACAAGGAACCTTCTGGACGAGATTGGCTGTGCCTCTGCCCGTAGGAAGCTGAAATGAATCCGACAACGTCACGCACGCTTCCTTGTTACTCGTCTCCCCGCAATTCTCACACTTTACCTAGATTCAAGTGCAGAGAGGAAACCCTTGAGTCCGATCTAAGATGAGACATCGCCGTTTAAGAAAAAGAAAAAAAAAATTACGGCCGACCGGGGAGGAAAGAGACGGATACCTTAAAATAGTAAGCGTATTCGGGATCGCTGCAACCTCCAAGAGGCTGGAGATCGGTTAGATTCTCAAGCTCCGCGGTGAAGCAGAGAGCGTAGAACACCATCGTCGCCGATGAGGAAAGAAAAGGAATGAGATTCCGAGATAGACGAAGCCAGAAGCCGATAGGAAAAAAGTGACGGTAAATATTCAAAATACCCTCCTAATTATCTTGTTTTTCAAAATACCTTATTAAATTGTTTGTAGAGGAATTAGAACACAAAATAAATTTATATTTTATTAGGGGATTAATGCTAATTGTTTACCCTTTTAAAATAAGAAAAAAAATATTTTTTTTCCTTCTGAACTAATTATTTATTATTTGCAATGTCTATAGCAGCCTTGATTAGCTATGGTATAATCAATTTTTATTGTAACAATAATTATCAATAACATGATTTTTTTCTATTTATATAATTTAGTAACGAACTAGGAAAGTTGTGATAACTGATAAGCGTAATTGATTATCCGTTGTGACTCATCTACGTTTCTGATTTCGTCGGTGGAAGATTACCTAAATATCCTTTAGCTATTTGACGTTCATATAAATTGGGAATACTCTCTTAAAGGCATCTATAAATCATCTTTTACTATAATAATAATTATCAATAACATAATTTTCATTCTTTCATATCACCTAGGGATGGATTATAAGAGATATCTGAGATAAACGTAATAATAGATCTTAACTAAAAAAAATTAATCTTAACACCTGAACTAATAAGAAGCGGGGCCCACTTCCTACTTAATGAGAGTTCAAATCTTATCATAGATATACATATACACATGGAAAGTTTGAAAATTTTATGATATTGATCATCATCTACTATGACTCATCTTTGTTTTCTGATTTATCTCTAGTCAATGGAAGATTTTGTGAGATTGATCACTTTTAAAATTAATTAGATAATAAGAATTGAATATTTGAATTTAAAAAAAAATGTTCTTACTCCGGGGTATTGGTGGCAAAAGGCGATTCGCTCGCCCCTAGCGCCTCTGACAATCCGTCCCAGGCCAATACGAAAGAGGTAAATCACGGGGGCTGCTAATCCGAACAGTGACTAAGTGCATAAGGAAGGGCAGACACCTGGCTTTGCCAAGATTTGACCCCCAGACCTCATTGGTGGCAGCACCTCATTCATTAGCCATCAGTCCATCCCGTAAGGACTTTCTTACCCCGGGGCATGGTGTTACGGTAAGAGGTTATATCCGAAATACATTAGCTATGATTCATCTATATTTTCCAAATTTATCAATAGAAAATGTCGATTTGACTTAGGCAGGTATTTTCAGGAATTATCGGTTAAAAATAACAATGACTGATCTAGTTGTGATCTCATGGCGGGCCGTGAGCCCACAACCTCCAAGTGAGCTTGCGATCAAGTCACCTCTCATGGCTTACTGACTACAAGTTTCCCCATTTTAATTTCTCTCATATACCTAAATAAGAGTTTTTTTAAAAAAAAAAATTAGGCTCAATATATACGGGTGGCTGGTCTTTTTGTTAATTTGAGTTTCAATTCAAGCAATATTCAGTAAATAGGTCTGACTTTTGTATTTGCTCGTCATTGATATGAACTGGACTGTGTTTCTAATGTTTGAAATTTGAACGAAGACATTCGGTCACAATTTGGTACTTGTAAATTATTCGACCGACTCTTCAATTTTTGAACCGTCAATTAATTAATTTGGCGAATGAAATGTTTTTTTTATTGATAAACAATAATTATTCGTTTTCCATGGGCATGGACTCGACTAAGGAAGACTTCAGCAACACATATCCAATGTATAAGGAATTTTGTATAAAAGTTTTAATTAATTCGTTATATAACAATTAGAGAAAGAAAAGAATTTTATTTAAAAAAAAAAACTATGATAATCATATATCTCGGTTCATCCTTCATATTCTGTATTTAATTTTAATTTTATATTTCACCTAACAGTTGCAGCTTAAATCATCGAAGAATATCATCCGACGGAATGACTGATGGTTAGTACGTGAGATGTTATCACTTTAAAATCGAGGGTCAAATCCTATCAAAATCAAGTGTCTGTATTTCCTTATATATTAGTCATTGTTCGGGTTAGTATCTCTGTGATTTACCTCATTCGTATTGATGAATGTGCTATGACGAACAAATCACTTTATTATCATCATGAATCATCGAAGAATATTAATTAATTTAATTTATTCGATCAATTGAGAATCAAATCTATTTTAACAGAAGAAAATGGTTACTAAGGTTTTAAATCCTTTGACTTTAGAAAGTAATAATAAAAAATAAAATTACGCGGAACACGGACTGCCGCGTCAGCTTTATGGTCCAGCACAAAATCTGTAAAAGTCAAACACCTTGATATGGACAGACCTGATCGGATTTCTCCCTCCATTCTTACCATCAGTCTGTCCGTTCACACATATGCATCCATTGTTGAGGCGATAAAAATACCTAAAAGGCGGCCTGCTTAATTTTTAATTTATCATTCTATAACTAACTATAACTTTAATTGTGTGAAAAGTTTAAAGTCAACGTACAACCATCTATAAAAACATATAAGTATTTTTTTTATCAGCATATACCTCCTACATATCTTAACCATTTGCACTAATAGCTAGTAGTCACCCGTGATTTACCTCATCCGTATTGACCTGGGGACGGGTTGACGGAGGCGCTGGGGGCGAGCGAATCGTCTTTTGCCACATATAAGTATTTTTTATCGTCCTATCAGGACGGTGCGATGATTAAGATATGAGATGTTGTCATATAAAGTCTAAAGGTCGAAACTCAACATGTCCGAGCATATACATCCCTCACGGCTTGACCATTTGTTCTAATGGTTAGTAGTCATTCGTGATTTACCTCTTCCGTGTTGGCCTGGAAATGGGTTGGCGGAGGTGCTGAAGGCGAGCGAATCGCATTTTTATCACATATAAGTATTTTTTATCATGTGAATCGCCTTTACCACAGTATAAACATCTTTTATAAACTCCACGGATCAGACTAGTGGCCAGCGTATATGGTGTTACCATCATAAGGTCTGAGATTCGAAATTCGACACATCTTTTATGAACCCCACTGGTCGGACTAGTGGCTAGCGCATGTGGTGTTGCCACCATGAAATTGGGGTTCGAAACTCGGTGAAGCCGAGTAAAAAGTCTCCTTCATGTGCTTATATCCTAATGACTAGTAGTCTCCCTATAAACATCTCCTATTTGATAATTTATTATCCAAATATGAACTCAGTTATATTTGTAGAGACTTCAAAGTAATTATGATGACAAAAGGTGATAACTACACGCTCACTGCATACGTTCTTCATAATCTGTCCTCCGATTATACGAAGGAAGGCATATCACAAATCGTTCCTAGCTCGAGAAATGACCCATACATGAGAAAGACCAAGAACCTGACTATTAGTCAAGAATTAACCCTATATCTCATAATAATAACACCCTGTATATTAGCCAACTACAGAAGCCCCAACGACTATGATGTGGCAGTAAGGGCACAGTTTGATTCATAGTCACGGTGCATTTGTAACAATTTTTTCTTCAAATAAGACTCGCAAATAAGAGATGTCGACCTTCTATAAGTCGTCCACTGTGAGTGTTTTCCGATTTATAACCAGTGAAAAACTTCAATGTGACCAAATTGATCATCCCAAACTCAACATTATCCCGCCTGATTATTAGCAACTGCAGATGAGAGGTTCCTAAAAGCATCTCCTCCGAACTTCTTTTACACTAAAATGGTGTAAAAAAAATCTCATACATACTCCAACTAATACCATTTAATTTGCACCATTTTTTGCAAGTGAACATTGCAGCACCATGCACCAAAATAGTGTAAATCCCTTTTTTTAAATATGTTTTCTATTTATAAATTTATAAAATTGTTTTCTTTAATATAATATATTATAATACTAAATTTATTTTTAAAATATTCTTAAATATTATAAATTAATATTATTTAATTTAATTTATTAGGTAAATTTTATATATTATAAAGTTATATTAGTTATTAACTTAGATAATTATTATATTACTTATTTAAATTTAACATATAAAATATTTATTAATTTTTATGTAATATTAAATTATTAATTTTAATAATAATTATTATTATCATAATAAAAAAATTAACATACATATATATATTGAATAATAAATTCTAAGAGGGCGCTTGATATACATTTAGTAATGAGAATGGTAATGTGTTTGATTAAGGGGGGGAATAAGTTTAATGATAACCTAAGTGGATATGAGTTATGAAATTAAGGTTATAAAACTCATATTTTAATTTCTATTCTCATCTATCAAGTATAAAAAATGAAAATGAAATAAATTCCATTTCCATCCCAACCTCCTAAACCTACCTACTAAGAGCATCAACATCATTTTACCTATTATTTATCTAAAATTTAGGGTAAACTATCAACTTTATTAAATTCAAATAATCATTTTTTACTACACACTACATTTACTCTAAATTTTCATTATCTTTATTTTTTTATTATTTTCTCCTCTCTCATTTATTTTTTATTATTATTATATTTTTTGAATGAGTGGAAGAGAGAGATTGAGTGGAAGGAGAGGGATTGAAAAAAATATTATTTTATTTTTAGGGTAAAGATGTTATTCTCTAAATTTAGATAATCACTATTCATAAACTCTAAATTTAGGAAATAGATAGGGTAGCTCATGCAAAAGTTTTTTAGTTACCCTATTTAAAATTTAGAGTAAAAATTTTAAATAAAGAAATTGATGTGGATGATGTTTTAAAGAATATTTTAAAATGATGTGTTAATTAGAATTGAAAAATATTTAGGGTTGATAAAGCACTAAATTGATATAGAAAACCTATTAAAATGGATTTTATATTTCGAGACGGTCAAAGCAATTACAGAAAACCACGGAAAGGGTGCAGAGAGAGTAATAGGTACGTGGTAACGTGGACGGTGGTTGGAGGGCGACATCCACGGCGGCCTGCATTTCTCATAACATATGTATCCCATGCAAAGTACACGCGTCTCCTCTAATCCCAATTGAAATGATCTGGAAGAAACATGACGTCCAAACATCGTACGCCGTCCTCTCTCCCCCCCTAATCGATGTTTCTATCTATCACACGCACGCGTACACCGCCCAATGCCCAATTCATCCGCATAATTTAGGATATCTACAATGCAAAATTGATGAGAACTTTATAAAATTAAAAAATCTCATTAAAAAAGTTTTAATCATTATAGGAATAAATTTTAAGATTTGTAGTTAAAAAGTAAGTTTGAAAACTCAAATCTTTTTTGTCTCAAAATCTATGTAATGTGTATGTAATCATACAATTACATGTTATGAATTTGATTCAAAAAAAAGTCATTAAAACTTTGACTATTGAAAATGTTTCAATAGGTTTTTAGAATATTGATGTAGCATGATATGACATATTGAGATCATAAAAAAAAAAAAACTTTCATAAAATTCTTACCATTGAAGATGCCCTTAGCAGACACATGTTTGAGTCCGCAGATATCGATCTTTGAACTAACTAACCACCCATTCATCCATCCATCCATCCATCTTCGTTTGACTGGACGGAGGCGTAGCAGACTGCAGGTACAGTCGCCTACATAATCGGCTTAACTGACTACAATTGCAGTATGCATACAAGAATAATACCAACATGTTGATTGTTGACTTGCGACTTCCCGTACGTTAATACTTGGATCTTGCGTGCGGACCTTTGAAGATTGAACGAGATCTTTGTCAAGTTGCACACAAACCAATTAATCGAGTTAAATGGCTACTCAATTATATTTCAACGATGCCGCGGTCCTTTTTTTGTTGATCTTGGATGGATTTTGTATTAGTTAGTTTGGCTACGAATGACGGCGGCTAAGCTGTCTTCGAAGAGATGCTGATCTTTGACCTCTTTTTAAATTAATTCCTGGTCCCCATCCAGCTGTCGAATTGGCTCGTTCCCAGTTAGATTCAGTATAAATATAGGGGAGGGGAGTGGTCGGAGACTATGCGATTCTTCAGCAACTGTCGTCTTCTTCGTTGGTTTAATTCTCTCTACCATCTGCTGCGATCTACAAGCGTGTATGTAGTTTCTTTACTCTGCTCCATCTTTGTCTGACTTACTCTGAGTTCGTGTTTCTGAAATCGCTTTAGTTTTTTTGATCATTTAGTCGATGGGTCCGTCACTTGCGTTTCATTCGTGGTGCTCGATGGAATGCGTCGGCAGCAAATTGTTTGATCTCGCCGGAGCAGAGAATCTCATAATGAAATCTTGCAGCTGCAGCGAGAAAGATATCAACAGCAGCATGACATTGAGTTCGGTTCGTCTCAAGCTAGACGATCCTTCAGAGAAGAAGATGGATCCCGGCGTGCCAAATGGCTCGGCCATGAATAAATTTTTAAGCTTCAAGAATTGGGAGACCCAATTTTCCTTCAAGAACAACGACGACGAAGTAGTTCCGCGGAAAAGATTCAACTTCGTGATCTCTGATCTGAAGCTTCCCCAGCAATGCTGCTGCCTTCCTGATCAGTCTACTTCGCCGAGGCCTCTGAGCGAGCTCGATGCGGCAGCCACGAAACTCCAGAAGGTCTACAAGAGTTACAGAACCAGAAGAAACCTCGCGGATTGTGCAGTAGTCATCGAGGAACTCTGGTCTGTCTCCTTTCCAATTTCATTTTTTCATCTGTACATGTTCTGGCCTTTTTCTGATACAACTCTGTGCGTTAATAGGTGGAAGGCGCTGGATTTTGCGTCGCTCAAGCATAGCTCTGTGTCATTCTTCAACGTTGAGAAACCACAGACAGCAGTTTCAAGATGGGCAAGAGCATTAACTAGAGCTGCAAAGGTAGCTATGAATTCTATATCAAACAATTTGTCTCAGAATTAATTAACCTTGTTCAATCAACTGAATCCATCCATATATCTTTCTTAGCTCGGCAAGGGTCTATCTAAAGATGAAAACGGCCAGAAGCTAGCTCTACAACACTGGCTAGAAGCTGTAAGTTTCCATAACCTTGTTTTAGTGATATTTTAGCACAGGACTTACTTAAGCATGCGAATTGTGCAGATCGATCCACGCCATCGCTACGGTCACAATTTGCAATTCTATTATGATATCTGGTTCAAGAGCGAGAGCACGCAGCCATTCTTTTACTGGTAATTAATTAACTCTCGGAAGTCGGAAGCATGTACACTTCATTTTACCTATTGATTTCTCTATCTTAATCTCCTTTTTCTTGCTCAGGCTCGATGTTGGTGATGGAAGAGAAATAAACCTGGAAAAGTGCACAAGAAGCAAGCTTCAAAACCAGTGCATTGAATATCTTGGACCGGTATGTGCCTTGAGCTCTCTTACTCTTAAGTCATAGGTACCGAGTGGATTTTAAGTTAATTTGTTGCCATACGCAGAATGAGAGGGAAGCATACGAAGTCACTGTGAGAAATGGAAAGCTCGTTTTTAAGAAAAGTGGGCTTCCTGTTTCTACAACAGAGGGTTCCAAGTGGATCTTCGTTCTCAGCACCACACGAGTGTTATACGTGGGTCAGGTACGTATCAAAACCAATTAGCTAGCTAGAACCTTCTGCGTTAGAGATCATTCATTCGGTTAATCACGATGCATTCATTATTCCATGGGCAGAAAAAGAAAGGATCGTTCCAGCACTCGAGTTTTTTAGCTGGGGGAGCAACGACTGCTGCAGGAAGATTGGTCGCTGCAGAAGGGGTTCTCAAGGCCATATGGCCATACAGCGGTCATTATCTCCCAACAGAGGAAAATTTCAAGGAATTCATCATCTTCCTTCAGGACAACAACGTAGACCTCACCGACGTCAAGGTACATTAATTAATTTTCATTTCTTCTTCGATTTGGTTATGTGCTAATTAATACTCGTGACTGATGAACAGAGATGCTCTATCGATGACGACGACTACACCTCGTTCAAAGAAGACAGTTCAAAATTGCCAAAAGCTTCTGCAGTTACGGAAACAGAGAAGAAGGTGGACAGAGCGGTGGCATCGAAGCTCAACGACCGTTTATCGTGCAAGTGGACGACGGCGTCCGGAGCTCGGATTGGGTGTGTCCGTGATTATCCAGTCGATTTACAGTCCATGGCGCTTGAACAAGTCCACCTGTCGCCGAGGGTTACTGCTCCACCTAAAGTCCTCCCGGTTCCTTCTCCTCGGCCAAGCCCTGGACTCCGGCTATCCCCCAGGCTTCAGTACATAGGAATTCCGAGCCCCACCTCATCTCGTACTCTGCCACAGCAATCGAAAAGGTGAGCTATGATGGTGGTATCAATGAAGCTAATCATCTCGTACGAGACATGAATCTTTATGATAAAAAGAACAGCTAGATCATGTATATCTGTAACTTTAATACAAAATATGGCAAAGGAATTGTTATAAAAGCTGGAGATTCCAATATCAATGGCTTTTCTTTGCTTTAAGAACGCGGAAGGCATGTCTGATTAATTATATGATGCCTTAAAACACGTGCTCCAAAGTCGAGAACCTCGTCCTCATGACATATGTTACATGGAAGAGTTTCTTTTGTAAAATATGAATAAAACTTAAGAAATTAAATATGGCGTAGGTTGTTGGTGGAGTCCGACGAGTTAATTTGAGATCGAGCTTGAACTTGAGGAAATATGAGCAATGGCCATCTAGACATGTTCACGGGTTAGTTTCAAGTGGGCTTCAATTGAGTGTGTACTCTATGCTTCATTTATTTTTATCAACTGACCGCGATAAATCCTATAATTTCCTACTAAAATCGATCGTTCGAATATCTTTAATTTAACAAACTTAAGTTTTCATATCTTTCTTCTCCGAGATCCTAGTAGATGGTTCTTGAGTGACAGTGATTAATGGCGCAATCAAT